>JAXCLQ010016555.1:6222-35722 GCA_035584115.1 Cedrela odorata | reverse complement strand
TAACTTATAGTTTAACCACCTAAGGTGAACACATAATCGGATGTAGATCTCTAAGTACCTTTATTTGCTTAAAAATCATAATTGTATACCTTATAGGAACAAGATCTTCACTAGAATACACAAGTACATAATCTCTCATTCTCCGAAGATGCTTGAGTATATGCTTAACTACAAACCAATATTCTAGCCTTGGATTTGATTGATACTTGCTGACCATGCCTACTACACAACAAATATTTGGTTTAGTGCATAGCATGGCATACATGAGACTTGCTATTGCTGATACATATGAAACTTGTCTCATATGATCTATTTCCTTAGTTGTTTTAGATGATTGATCTTTAGATAGAACAATCCCATGTCTAAAAGGAAGTAATCCTTTCTTAGATTCATGCATAGCAACTTTATTAGAATTTTGTCTATGTATGTAGTTTGAGAAAAACCTAACATCCTATTCTTGCGATCTCGATAAATTTTAATCCCAAGAATGTAACTTGCCTCACCCAAGTCTTTCATATCAAGTTGGTTTGATAATTAAACGTTAACTGATGATAAAACTCTTATGTCATGCCTAATTAGTAGAATATCATATACATATAGGATTAGAAACATTACCAATGGCCCATGGCTTATCAGGATTTCGATCAAAACTAAACAATTTAATTGCTTGATTAAATCTAATATTCCAATATCTGGAAGCTTGTTTAAGTCCATAAATAGATTTTTTGTAATTTGCAAACTGTATGCTTTTATTCTTTAGCTATAAAAACATCTGGTTGCGTTATATAAATGCTATAGTCAAGATTGCTATTAAGAAAATTAATTTTTACTCCCATTTACCATATCTCATAATCAAGATGTGCTACAATGGATAAGAGAATTTTGATAGATTGTAGCATGGCTATCGGTAAAAAAGTTTTCTCAAAATTAATGCTCTTTTGTAATAAGCCTAGCTTTGAAGGTTTCTACTTCTCTATCTACTCCATTCTTCCTCTTATAAACCCATTTATACCCTATAGATTTTAACGCTTCAGGAATGTCTACAAGTTCTCATACTTTCTAAGTAAACCCTTTTGCAATAAGCCTAGCTTTGAAGGTTTCTACCTCTCTGTTTACCTTTTTCTTTCTCTTATAAACCCATTTACACCCAATGGGTTTTATTGCTTCAGGTATGCCTACATGTTCCTAGACTTTATTGGAATACATTGAATCCATTTCTAATTTCATAGCTTTAAGCTAATGATTTGATTCCACATCAGCCATCGCTTTATCATATTTAGTGGGATCTAGATTATGTTTATTAGAGACCTTCTGATAAGACTCTCCAAGTATCATGTATTTAGATAAATGTCTAATAATCCTTCCACTATGACGAAGTACTAGTTGTTGCTCTCTAGTTGGATATTAGACTCTGAATTAAGAATCAACTCACTAACTTGCTCAGGAACAGTATTGGAGTTCCTAGATAATTAATTTAGAATTACATTACTCATTGGCTTAAAATCTTTCATATAGTCATCTTTAAGAAAAATAACATTTGTACTAACAAATATTTTCTTGTCTTAAATACTATAGAATAGATTTTCTCTCGTTCCCTTAGGGTAACCTACAAACAAATAAACTTCTGACTTGGATTACAACTTATATGTCTTTCCCTTCAACACATGTTCAGGGTATCCCCAAATGTGTGATGACTTAAACTCGATTTACATTTATTGCACATCTCCAGAGGTGTTTTAGTAATTAACTTAGATGAAACTAGGTTCAAAAGATACATATTTGTTTTCAAGGTATAACTACAAACGAGATAGGCAGAGTTTCCTAACACATCATTGAACTTGTCATTTCCTGGATAGTTATATTTCTCATTTATGCTACACCATTTTGCTGGGGTGTCCCTAATGTAGTCAAGTGAGATAAAATTCCATTTCCTGACAAATAAGCCATGAACTCAGAAGAAGATATTCACTACCACTATCATATTGAAGTGTCTTTATGTGTATTCCTAATTATTTTTCCATTGTCACCTTAAACTCTTTGAATTTCTCAAAATCTTTGGACTTATGGCGCATTAGGTATACATAATCATATATGGAATAATCATCAATAAATGTAATGAAATATTTATAACCTCCTCAAGCTTGAGTGCTCATAAGCCCGTATACATCAGAATGCAACAATTCCAACTTTTTGGTAGCTCTATTTCCTTTAGCATTAAAAGGTCTTCTAGTCATTTTACCTTCCAAACAGGATTTGCAAACTAGTTGTGTTTCACTAACCAGTGAACTCAGAGGTCCACTTTGATTAATGGAAGATAACTTAACTTTCTTATGGCGATTAGATTCATATTCCAATTCTAAATCATGTCATGAGTTAATTTTAGAATTAAGACAATAAAAGATTATGAGCTAGTGTATCAATTTATTTCTTTTGATAACCAAAATTGAGTAAAAAATAATTATATAACCTAATTTATTCAAGCTACTAATAGAAATCAAATTACGTTTAAGTTCAGGTTCAAATAAAAAATCTTCAAGTACTAAACTCCTAAAACCATCAAAATAAATATGAACAACTTCCATTGCTTTTCTACAATGGTTGTGTTGTTTTCTAGTTTAAGCGTAATCTCTCAATCACTGAGTGTTATGGTTTCCTGTAACCCCTGAAAAAAATTGCAAATATGACTAATGGCTCTAAGATCTACAATCTAGGAATCTATAGAATCAACCACTAGACAAGTCCCAACCACGAGTATATTACTTAAAGTTGGAGCTAAAGCCGCCCCTTTAGCTAGAGATACTTTAGCTAAGTTGGTTGGGCAGTTTCTCTTCCACTACCCTTTATTCCCACAATGGAAACATTTTCCTTTAGGTTTCTTCTCTTTTTGAACTTATACAATCCTTGAATTAGATGCTTTCTTGGTTTATTCTTTTTCTTTTATTTCTAAACTTTCACCACCATTTTCCTTTCAGATTAGGAACAAAAGAAGTAGATGGACCTTAAGTATAATGAACAACCGGTTCGGACTTTAGAATTTCTTATGTAGCCTTCGTCAAATCCCAAAATCTCTAGAATGTGACTGGCAGAAGATAAGATCAACTTGTCTTCCTCAGCCTCATATTATCATACAATCTATTATATATAGATTAAATAGACATAAATGAAACATCATTCAAATCAACACATAATTATATTGCCCAAAATGGTCTCAGTTTGTCAGAAATGGCAAAAGTGGCTCTATGCCCACGACATACATATAAGTCAACTGTCATTAAATATATATATATATATATATATATGATAATTGATTCATAAAACACACCCTAGGGCTATAATGCCCAAACCAAACACAACTATACATGTGTGGACCTAAAACCCCTATTGATCGCATATCGGTATCCTGATCCACTGGCTTGACCTCTAGAAAAGTTGTTATACTTCTGGATCATATATAAAACCTACAAAACTGAAGTGAGGAGAAGGGTAAATCTTTAGAAGACTTAGTGAGAGGAAAGAAAATTTTGAATAAAATCATTATATACATATATCTTAAGGAAGTAAAAACTGCACATAATCATTTATCTGTTCATTACTCATACATGTTATAATACCATTATATACAAATACACATATAAATATCATGTGCATACATCTTTATCTGGTCCATATCCAGGGTTAAACACTTGACCGAACAGAGGGACGGTTTATACCTAAGACTACGCACTTGAACGAGCAGAGTGATCATATCTGGATCCATAGATTAATTCTATAGCACATGCACACGCACATGCACGCAATACATACATACAATACACACACACACACACACACACACACACATACACATATATATATATCATAAATAGACAATTCATATCAAAATCAAATTTGGCCTCCTGTTAACCATAATCTCATATAACTCATCAACACTTCCACAAGTAATTAATAACTCAATACATTATTTTCATATACATAAATATGATCATGAGCATAATTATAAACATTATATAAAAAATAAAAATAAAAAGAAAGTATAAGTATTCCACTCACAAGTCTTACGGTGTAAACCACGTCTTTCAAATAGATAGGTAATTTTGATTATTTTTTTCTTTTGAAATTTAAATTTATGGGGTTCGACTTTCTAGAAAATAAAAGTATTTTAAGTTGAATAAAAGAACCAAGTAAAATAAAATTTAAAAAATTGATTTTGAACTTAATTATAAAGATTTTGAAATATTAAAATTTATTTTAGAATTTTATAAAGGGACTAAAATGGAAGTATTTTTTTAAAAAAAGTTTTGGGCTATTATTATAATTTTAAAAAGAATAAAAGTCTAATTGAAATTTGACAAACCTAAATATAACAATTTGGCCTTCTTACCCATATTCATTTTGGTGTCCATTCTCTTCATTTCTAATAACTCACTTCGGATTCTAGTAGTTTTCTTTCAAATTTAGTTACTAATAACTCATTTAACGCGTTAGAAGCTTAAATTTTAAATTTTGATCACGAATTGAAATTATAGTTATTATTTATTCAAACAATTTACGCTTAAATTTGTGTAGGAAATGTTAAATTGTGTTAAATTGAAGAAAAAAATATAGTATTTAGTTCATTTGGCATTGATTGAAGTGTTTGTGGGAAGAAATTTCGCTATTTTTCTTTAGGGTGAACAATAATTTTGAATATATTATAGTAAATATGATTAGTTACAGTGTCTTTAATCTGAACAGTAACTGTTACTATAGTACCTTTAATCTAAACAGTAACTGTTTACTACAGTACCTTAATATGAACAGTAACTGTTTGCTACAGTACTTTAATATGAATAATAACTATTGCTATAGTAAATCTGATATAAATAGTACTTTTAGCTACAATACTTCGCATAAATAGTATTTTTGCTACAGTATTTAGATCAAACTGTATTTGTTTGCTTAGGCAAAAATATGTAAATTTAGGGTAGTCAGAAATGTGAATTAGAATAAGTTAGCCATGGGAATTCATTGTTGAAAATCGAGAAAAATATCTTCAGTTAGTTAAACTTAGTGAAATGCATTAAAATGAAGAATTTTGTTACGTTTTCTATGAGAAATGCATTTAATGCAATTATATTGTTGATTTAAATAGTAGAATTTATAAGTTATACATGTATGGTATTAGGTTATGATGATCTGAGAGAAGGACCAAGTAGGCGTAGGGATTGTTAGTGGGAGTGATTATTCTCCCCTTACAGTGAGTAAATTTATGCATACACAATTATGTAAATAGAATGCATGTGATATTTATATATATACTTGTGTGTTAAACAAGTATTTTGAAATGTTAAAATGAAATTTGAATGAATATTTTCCATGTACTTTATATTGATATTAGAAAATGTTTATAATTGGTCTGCGGTTTAAATTTTGTTTTGTTATACATGCTGAACGGCTAGGGAGGCCCAATTTGTTTATGTGATGTGAAAATATTGATTGAAAATAAATTGTTTTAAATTTTACATGTATATTGGTGATGAGGCTATTAAGGCCGGATATTGTTGTATGACCTTTAGGCTTGGCTATTTACTATATATACTGGAAGGTAGTCTATGAACAGACCTATGAGAGGCTGCATAGGTAAATTTAGCTATAGTGGGGCTGTATAAAGAGAAAAAGCCATGGTAAGCCCATTGTGTGCAGAGCACGTAAGTGCTGTCATGGAAACCCTATTGAAAGTCTTGGCGGCTTGATAGGGATCTCATAGATTTATCGGATATGACGAGAATAATTACTTTATCACTAAGTGACTATTAGAGGCCAACATCAGTGAGAAAGACAGTTAATTTTATAAAGACATGTTTTATAAATGATTTCACAATGCATAAGAAATGATTTTCTGCTTTATAAGAATGCATTGCATATGATTTTATGCATAACAAGTTCACTATGATTTCGACGTTACCTTGGTCAAAATAGAGGTCGAGAAAGTATGGTCAGCTCGGTTTAGATGTTTAAATTAATTGTAAACTTGTAATCTATATTACAGTCATTTGTTGCACAGGAAATGTATATATGCATTTTAGAGCATGATATTAAAGAAACCCTAATATTTGAGAATTTTATAATACATGTGTATGTATGTATATATATGTATATATGTATTTACTCACTGAGTATAGTTGTATACTCACTCCTCACAATTACAACTTTTAGGTTAGGAGCGTTAATGCTCACAAAGCTTGTGGTAGCAGTAGAGAGCCTACCATGCTTTGGTTAGATTCTTCTTGACTTACATTTTATAGTTTGTCCTATTGGATAAATGTAATTGGATTTTGAAATACATTTGGAAACTAAATGATTATGTAATTACTTATGTTTTATTCAACCCGAATGGAAATGATTTCTATATTGATATCTTATTACTTGATTTTGTTGTGGATGAATTGATCATAGAGATTAGTTATTTGATGTTGATGATCTCATGGATGGGAATTATTGTTTACAAACTGTTTTCAGGTTTGTGATAATTTGACAAGAAAGCCTTACATGCTATCTTGATACATTCTGGGGGTATAGAGTGTATCATAAGGGTCTATGGCGATTGTTATGGGTAGACCTCAGGTTTGGGGTGTGACATATGGTCACTATTTAAATGACGTTTGACTCAATGAGGGCTAGACTATTTCTACCTCGGAGTATCTATAACATGCTATTACCCAATATCGTTAGAAGAATTGAAACAATAACATTTACGAACTAATGCATACAATACTAAACATACTTGAATATATCCCAAATTAAGGCCTATATAACTATCATTACTCATGATTTGATGAAACTTTATTCGAATTAAGCGAGCATAGCTATGGCATTATAGGTCTAGCTTAATGTTGATGACAAGGCTGCACAGAACAACCACATTGCCAGGTTCGCTATGAACTCATCCAAAAGGCTATGAAGTTGAATTTATAGATATGTTGTATCTCTATGTGTGTAGTTTCTATATCCTCTTACGACACCTAGTTCGAAATTTTAGAACTCAACTTATGTCTACATGAACGAACATTGTTCCAGTGAACCTCTATTTTGAGTATAACATGATTCAATACAAACATGGTTCATAAATCACAATGGAACCATCCATAAGACTTTAGTCATCTTTGATAAGCATTAAAAATTCAATTTCACCAATTGGTATAATCTCTTGAATTTAATTTCAAAGTCAAAGCTAATATCGACACATAATGTTCCAACTAAGTTCTACAATAAGGCAATTGGCTTCCGAAAATTATTGAAAACTCATTTCTTGATGAAATAATCTAATTTTTTATGATATTATTCTTTATTGTGTTTATTTTTTCAAAATCTTATGATTCATTAATCGGATGTTTGGAACTCATTCTGTATATAAAACACTAAACCCTGTCCAAAATTTTCGACAACATAAAATGCACACTCTTCACATGCTAATACACTGCCCTATAATTTAGCACAATTCAGCCACTATATTCATGCATTATTACATCTTAATTTCACATTTTTTATGCACCAATACACTATCATAACACACTTAATTAATTGCTTAATTAAACCCTAACATAAAGATTTGAGTTTGCAATATAGTAACCAATTCTATACAAAATTCTATAAACCAAAAATCATGAATCAACTCACCTCTTCCCTTTTTCTTCTTTATCTCTTCCTTCACTTTCTTTTCTTTCCTTCCTCTCTTTCTCTTTTTCTTCCTTTCTTTCTTCATTTTTTCATTTCTTTCTTTCTTTCTCTTTTTTCCCCTTGGCCATTCCTTCCTTCTTTCTTCTTCTTTCTCACGGGTTTTCTTCTCCTCTCTTCTTTTCTCTTGTTTTCTTTTTATGCCTTGAATTAGCTAGACATATATGGAATATTCTAGAAATGGGCCCTATTTTCAATAATTCATAGGTTTGAATTTAATATATTATAATTTTAGCCCACTAAATATTTTAAATTTTACTACCCTAAATTAATAACAATTAATTTCTTTTCTTTTATTTGTCATGAATTAACACATTAGCCTTTTAAGTTTAAAAAATTCTCATTCTAGTCACCAAAATTCTATTATAATTGTTATGAAAAATATGGGTTGTTACAGCCTTAAGCTCATTCATTAGCTAGTTCAATGAATAATCTAATTTACTAATTGAACAATTAAGCTTGAATGTCTGAAAAGAGGGAACGAGAGTTTCTAAAACTATTTCTACTTGGGATTTCCCAATATAGTCTCCACCCAGATCTTGTACGTGCTGAAACAAGCTAATCATTTTAAGCATGTAATCTTGTACAGGAGTTCTCTCTGCTTGTCGAGTGTTCATTATTTCTCTAATAACAAATTGTTATAAAGTTCAATTTTTGTTAACAAACATCTATGCTAAGTTGAACATCATATTTACTGCAATGGGAATAGTCTTATATTGCTTTGCCAAGGTGTTGGATAAAGATGCCAAAATATAACATTTGGCCATGTCATAAGATTATTTTCACTTATTATAAGCATCCATTTCAGCTTGGGTTGCATCATTATTGGGAAAAAAAGGGCAAGGTAGGATTAACTCAAACTTATGTCCCTCAACTATGAGAATGATATTAAGATTCATTTTTCACTCTTCATAATTAGGTTCGGTTAATTTATTATGGCTTAGGATGGAAGCAAGTGAAGTAGACATTTTGAGAAAATAAAGTAAATACATATATGAGCATATATTAAAATAGCATATAATTACTTTTATATAATAAATATGAATGCACAAAATGCACAAGAACTCTTTAACTACCTTTTGTTATGCATCGATAATCTAATTCTATTTTAAAAATGCCTCCGTAGGGTGGTCATATTTATTAATAATTAGACTAGTACCCTACTAATTTTTTATTATTATCTAGATATCTCATATAAATAATAATAAACTACCTATTTATTTAGCCTCCTAGAATTAATTAATAAGAACTTAGTAGGGAGGATATTAATTAACCTAAATTGACTGTTTAACCATTGTTTTAATATAATCTTATCTAGTAACTAATTTTGATTAATATCCTCTGTTGGGAGCTCACAAGATTTGAGATTAGGTATTAACCTACCTTATTATAAAACTAACAAAGGGGTCTGTGAGCTTTTTGCCTAAAGCCATCTCCCACTCAAAATTTATAACTTAAGTGTTTTTAATTTAATATTCTAATTAATTCATAATATTGACATTAAACATTAATTTTGAATTTTATATATAATAAAATAATTGATTAGGTCATGCCAAATAATGAAATAATTCAATATTAAAAACTTGATATTAATCTTATCCTAATCTTATTAGAACATTAATATCAACACAATTTATTTTTGCATGGACATGTGAATATAGCACCTCTTAATCTATGTAGCTTGTTATTCAAACAATTAATCAAATGAAAAATATAAAAACTAAACCTTGATCCATGATTTTTCTTGAAAGAAATATTAAAATATAGCCTAAATCTGAAAAAAAAAAAAAACAAAATTACACCTGGGCATTATCTCTTTAATATACATATTCCAATCTTCTTGTATTTGTCTCTCCATTTGGATTTTAGCTATTTTGGATTTTTGTTTTTCTTTAATCCTTTAAAAAAATAATAAGTTTGACCATTTTCAATAAAATACTTATTTCGGCATTTTTTACAAATATATATATATATATATATGTTAAATAGAATAGGTCCAAATTTGTATTTAAAATTGGCCCAAAACAAATTAATTTTAATTGAATATGGACCAATAACAAAGTTAATGGGCTTACCCATATTTGCATAACCTTTTGAGCCCAAATAAAAATTTATGTTTGGATCAAAATCAAACTAAACTAGGGTCTTAATGCCAAAACTTCCTAAATATTATAAAACTTTAATTTACATAAAAAAAAAAGTACGATTTTATTGTAATTTTGTAGAAAGGTCAAAACAAGGGTTTTGCTTTTTTCCTTTCCCAGCCCCTTCCACCACCAAATCAAATCCAAAATTGATGCAATTGCTCGTGCAATTTTCAATTTTCCTCATTTAATAAAATTGACAGCCTTTACAAAATAATAATAATAATAATAATAATAATAATAAATTACAAGTTTTAATCAAACAATTACAACACAAACCCTATTTTATATGAAATCTAAATTAATAAATGAAGAAAAAAATTATGACATAATTCTGTCACCCCTGTTATTACAATCCCAAAACTAGAATACAAAAAAAAAAATCTACCATGAATTGAAAGTCATAAACATTCATTATATTAATTAACAAAAAAATATTATAGATTAAATAAAATAATGAGTGCCACTTGAAAAATCACAACCAAACAAAATAAAAATATTATACATAGAATTGATGAACTGAAACCTTACCTTTAATTGTGTTAAAAAGACTAAAATTAACAAGTAATGCTTTTACAAACATGATTTTAGAACAAGAAGTTTTTCACTATAGTTGCCAAACCCTTGATGATTGTCGCAATGTTTACCCAAGATCAAAATATAATCAAGTTTAGATGTACATAAATTTAACATCTTCAAAAATTTATGAATGTACTCAAGTTATATTCTATTTCACTTATTATATTATCTTTTACAATAATAATGGTCTCCAATGATTTGTTGAGTTCACACACTTCTATCCATTTGTTGAACAACAATTCATAAGAAGCATGTATGGTGTCTATGTCTAACTCATCCTCATCACTACTTTCATTAAAATTTGTTTCACAAAAATAATGTTTAGTGTCAGTTTTTTTTTTTTACTGCATAACATCTTTGGGGATCAGAACAAAAAGTTAGAAGCAGCTGCAACTAAAAAGAAAATCATGGCAATTACGCGAACTTATGGAACTAGAAATCGAACAACAATGATGGAAAATCTCCTTGATAATCCTTTTGAGGAGATAATTGTAGTTAACCAAAATGATGATACACGACAATCACCATTGGAAGGCGCAAATCATGGTTCAAAGGCTTTATCTCCGCATCAAAATCCTTTCAACCTAGGAGTCACAGAAACTACATGGTTAGTTAAACGATTAGCTGAAAATGAAAAACAACATGCATAAAAAGATGAGCAAATCCACATGTTGGCTGAAGAAGTTGCGAACATGAAAAGAATGCTTCAAGTCTATTTTCACGAGCTGGGAACACCTATACCGCAGAAGCCATGAAAAGCAACGTTCCAAGTGCTTCGTACGATCACGAAATCGAGCTCCGAAAAAATACATCAGAAGGAGATACACAGCTATGGAGAAAGGGAAAAGAAAAGTTTCCAACTATCACTTAGAAGTTTGTTGGGGGGAGAAGTTTGTAGGGGAGAGATACTATTTTCAGATTTATCAGTGAACATGAGCTAGAATCCCAATATTCCCAGATGATTTGGCAATCATTCGCAAAGAGGGGTTAGACAATAGTTCTGATCCAGAAGACATGAGAACGTTCCTTGATCAGAAATGGCGAAAGGAAAAAGAAGGTTCTTGAAGAAGCCCATCTCAAGGAAGGAGGTCTAAGGAGCCTAACAACAAGGTTGATATTTTGAAAGCTTATGTTAGAAAGTTGGTGAAGGAGTTAGAGAACCAGAAGAGAAAAAGACAAATGAGGGATGATTAGTTAACGCCACTTTTAGGATGACATTCTAAATCCCTTTTTTCCTAAAAAATCATAAATCTTATTCTTTCCAGGAAGTTCAAGATGCCTTAAATATATTCCTTTATTGGAAAAATTGATTCATCCCTACATATTGATTTTTTCAAGGAAATGATTCTGATCGAAGGGCTAGATGAATCCCAGATGTTTTGCTTGTTCCCTTTGACGTTAGAAGGAAAAGTAAGAAAGTGGTTCACCAGCTCATTGTTGCTAATGAAGCAAAGGGAATGAGAAAATCTCAAAAACTTCGTTAAGAGATACCATAACGAAATAATATAATTGGGGACTTATCATCACTCCCAAGCACTGAAAGGCCTTATGAGAGGTTTACGAGTAGACTGGGGATGTTATGCAATACAAAAATTGTTCATCACTTCATACGAAACTGCTTGGAAGAAGTAGTTTGACAAAATTGAAATTAAAGAATAAGTCACCCTTAAGCTAAAAGAAGAAAAGACGTTGGTACCATTACCCTGTGACGAGATATGAAGCCGGAGGATGGACTCGAGAAGGAGGCGTGATGATAGGAAAAATTTTCGAGATGCCTATAGAAAGGGAGGTCAGATACTTAACCAAAACAGAACGGGTAATAGAGAGGATGAGTTCCTCACAAAAGGACAACGTTCACCAAGAAGACTTGACGCAAGAAGAGTAGCCTAAGTCAAAGAAAAGAGAATCTTTACTCCTTTGAACACGCCTCTCTTGCAAATTCTACAAGAAATTAAAAGACGGGGAACCATATTGATGGAGCCTTGTCCTATAAAAACCAAACCAAGCGAAAATGCAAAAAACAAGTTTTGCAAATTTCACCAGAATACTGGACACTTAACAGATGAATGTTTCAACCTCAGGAATTAAGTCGAGGTACTGATCCGAAATAATTATTTACCAGATTTAGTGTCAAATAGTGAAGGAGGGCTTGACAACCCTGTACATGAGAAAGCATATAAAGATCAAACCCTAGTACTCTCTGGCGGAGCCACATTGGCCGAAAATTCTAAATAGTCAAAAAAGAATTATTTAAAATACTTGCTGCCAAACTCCACCTCGGTCATTCACGTTATGAACGCGAGAGTCGAGAAAAAGTAAAGAATCACCTTCATACCAATTATGTTCACATATGAAGATTAGATGAGGGTACATTACCCGCACAGCTATGCCTTGGTAATAACATTAACGATAGAAACGGCTCAGGTTGGAAGAATCTTGGTAGATACAGAGAGCTCAACCGACATCATCTTCAAGGAGACTTTAGACTCCTTGAGGATCTAAAATTTGAGATTGAGGCCCGCCGAGATTATTGGCCCAATTAGCAACACCCAAGGAGAGTGAATTGGTTTTTTTAAAAATTTAGAAACTTAAAATGAATACAATGCAATGTAACAAATAAATAGTAGAGAGAGAGAGAGAGAAAAAACATAGCTTTTATAATGGTTCGGCAAAACTTAACCAATGTTTACTCTCTCGGTTATAGATCACGATTGAGGTTTAACTATCTCCTTGTATCTTTGGGTCAAATGAATCCCACTACAACTCCTTTTAAGGTAAAGGGCAATCAGATACTTACTTTCTCATAGGTGAAGAATAACCCAAAATAATCTTCTTTAATTTCGAGTGAAGACGTACCCAATGCAATTTCAAAAATGTAATTCTGTTTTTGAGCTCTCACTCTAGAGTAAATGTATCAATATGCTCGTACAAAGAAAAATTTTTTCACAATAAGAAATGAAAATTTTGCAGTAATGAGATAAAGTAACATTGTTCACGTTGAGAATATTCTTGAGAATGTCTTTCAAATTGATCAAAATTATATACTACTTTTCTCTTTTTTTGTTTGTCTTCTATTTATATTAATTTTCTTTGTGAAGACTCTTATGTCCAACGGCTTGATTTAGCGTATTAAATGTCAGCCATAAATGTTGTAGAGGTTACTGTTGAGATTTAAATTGAAAGAAGAATCGATCTTTGTTTGAAATGTATCAATCTGTTTGTGCGACAATTTGAATCTAGGTCTTGAGTATCGATTCATTTACCTTTACGTATCGACCTGATTCACTTCGTAATTAATTTTAAATTCTCTGAAATTGAAATGTATCGATCTCCTCTATCTTGATATTGATCTGGTCTGTTTCATAATTGTTTTGCAACTCTCTGGAATTAACATGTATCAATTTGGTCTGCTTTGTAATTATTTGGCAACTCTCTAGAATTAATATGTATCGATCTCTTCTGGCTCAGGTATCAATCTGTTTGTCTGAAGTATTTCGTCTGAAGCTTCTGCCTTAGCACATATCGATCTTTTTATTTCCTGATATCGACCTACTTTAAAATGTCTATTTGTTTTTCAATGGTATCGATCTGTTCACTATATTTATCGATCTTTTGCTTCAACGTATTGATCCTGTTGAACTTTAAAGGCACCTTGCATAAAGATTTGTTAATGATTTCTTACAAATATATTCATGCACACTTTACTTGATTCTTAACAAGTTTAATTTAATCTCATCATCACATAGTAATTTAACATTTACAATATACTTAGTCATCATTAAAAACATACAAATACATATTATGATGTCATCAATTTCATATTTAAATTATCAGTATGATATCATCAATCTCCTCCTTTTTTTATGATAACAAAACTAAGTGTCTTAAAGATTTTTAATTAATTAAAGTTTCTAACTCCCTTTAAGATTTTTAATTCTCTTTGTTCTTTTTCCCTAGTAATGTGATGCTTAAGTTAATAATTTAATTATTAAGTTTCCCCACCTTAAAAGTAGGTTTCTTGTTTAATTATCAAACTTTCTCCCTCTTTTTATGAAAAAAGGAAAAAATGGCATACATGCACAGAGAGATAATAAAACAAAACAATACATGGCAATAACAACTAAGTCCACATTTCTCTTCATTAATTATTAAGTCAAAAAACGGAAAGTTTCATAGAGAGAAACATTTGAGGAACACACACAAGTCATTTTACATGCTGCCAAAGATAAGGTCGTTTGGATTATTGCTATCGACATCTAAGTCAACAGTATAGGAAGTACTAGGCTGTGAGGTGTGTAGAGGAGGTCATTATTTAGATGAAGAGGCTGTAGGTTCGCAATATGTAGGTGGAGGTACTGGGGTGGCTACTTGAGCTAAGCTCTGCATAAACCTGCGAGTTTTACTTCGGAACTCAAGTTCAAGTCGCCCAAGCTATGTGATGCCGTGGTTACCCCAAGCAAGATGTTTATCAATCTTATGTATTTGTGTTGCGACACATTGTCTCGATGTCGGTGAGACGCTCATCAAAGCTATTCATGGTAGTTTCTACTCGCACTTCCATGTAGGTCATATTGGCTAGAATGTCCTCCAAAATGGACATAAGTGCCGATGAGGGAGGATGAGATTGCAGTACTAGTTCTATCGGAGCTGAGGGAGCTAGTGAGGGAGATTCTGTTATGACTGCTACTCCGTGCACATTAGCAGGTGCCTCAATGTCAACATTTGGTGGTAGTGCGCTGTAGTTGATTGCTGCTGTGGTGTTGGTGCAGTATTCGCTGTCCTGTGCATATGCTCATAACGGGCTTGAAGTATCTATTCTCTATCGACACTCTGCTCATAATGCATATGTCAAAGTGTGGTCTCCAATAATGTAGCAGCAGTTGGAGGCTCAATGGTGTTTGTTTCAGCATAAATCCAGGACGGACTTCTGCAAATGATAGCTGAAACGACATAACCATAGTAGAAGTGGCTGACTTTGGACATGGTTGTCCTTACCATCAAGTTGAGAATCCAAGATATCAAATCAGGCCACTTACCCTCCATTATACTTTGCATCCACCACATGTCCTCATACGTCACTCCGAACAGCGTCCAGAACGCGCATTAAGGTTGTATGAGACTACTAAGTGAAGAATTCGCTCGTGGATGCTCAAATGGACTGGTTTGTTTTCCACCTTTGTCATGTCTGAGTCTTTGAAGATCACTTTGCATGCTTCAAGAGGTTAAAATGCACTAGCTGGATATGAGATACCCTCTTCTGGTACATGAATGATGTGGGATAAACTAACATTGAGTTGAAAGGGATGCCTACGAACTATGCTTGCAAACTCTGTCATTTTAGTTTTCCCTATGTAAGGGTCCTTGGCATCAAGATTTGAGTACAACATTTTGACAAGACTGTCAAGGCATTTCCCCTATAGACTAAAGTAGTCAATCTATCTAAAGTCTTCGAATGTTTTTAGGTATGGAAATTTTATAAATAATAGCAGATTGAAGTCAAGAACTTGGCCAAGATTCACTTTTTGGTTTAAAAAGAGAGAGAGGTATCGATCCTTGGCCTCTCGGTTCTGGAAATCTAAATTGGAGGGAGATGGCTCAGTTACCCTACGTCTCTTCTTGTGTCCAACTTCTGGATTCTTTGTCTTAGCCATTTTCGATTTTGTTTAGAAAGAGATTAAGAGATTTTGAAAGCCAAAATATTTGATTTTAGAAAGCTAGGGTTTATAGAGAGAAAACTCTGAGTTTGTGAGTGAAAAGAAAATATCGATATGTTTAGATTTGAACACTTTTTAGATGAAAATTCATATAAAATGATCTATATGCATGAAGAATGTATCGATCTATTCTTAGATCTGAGAGGAGATATCGATCTTTCTTGAGAAGTTTTCTATATGTTTACCTTTATAGGTACGAGTATCGATATTTAGGAATGAATGTATCAATATATACTTGTTGGAGAATGAATAGACATTGATATTTAAGCATGTTCTTTAATGCGCATTTAATTTTGGCGGCTAATGATGAGTCTTTTGCAGTTTTTGAAGTAGACGTGGCCACTCATTAACTTGAGCTAAAGTATCGATCCAAATGTGGAACATATTGATACGAACTAAAATAGAATTTCAATATCAATACATTTAAGAATTGTGTAGATATTGAATCCAATGCATATGGGTATCGATACAATTTCATAGGTGTATCAATTCGTTATAAAGATATTGATACTTTGTGATAAAAGTATCGATCCGACTTTTTCCGGAAATGATTTTCAACCAACTTTACACACATAAACAGGTTCAACCAAGATTTAATCAATTTCCATTATTCTTAGTTCATTTCTAATTGTATAGAAACAATCTTTATCAAGTGGCTTAGTAAAAATGTCAACTAATTGAATATTTGTGTTTACATATTCTAGGCAAATGTCTCCTTTACTAATATGATCTCTAATGAAATAATGACAGATTTTTATGTGCTTAGTTTTAGCGTGATAAACAGGATTCTTGGTTAAATTTATGGCATTTATGTTATCACATAGAATCTAAATTTTACTAAAATCTATTCCATAATCCTGTAATTGATGTTTAATCCATAAAAGTTATACACAACAACTACCAACGAATATGTATTCGGCTTTGGTAGTGGAAAGTGCATTCATTTTTTGTTTCTTGCTAAACCAAGATACTAAAGCGTTTATTAGAAAGTAGCATGTACCACTTGTTTCAACGAATATGTATTCAACTTAGGTGTGACTGTTAAGTATCTGAAAATTTGTTTTACCGCTATAAGTTGTGACTTCTTGGGATTGGATTGAAATCTAGCACATACACACACTTCAAGAGAATGTTAGGTCTAGAGGCGATCAAATAGAATAGTGATCCTATCGTGCCTGTATATAACTTTTGATTTATATTCTTTCATATTTCATCCTTATCTAATGAAGTAAAAGTGCTCATAGAGTTTGAATGATTTGCCCTCTATCATGTCAAATTTTCTTAGCAATTCTTTAATGTACTTTGATTGGGAGATGTAAATTTCATGATTTATTTGTTTAATTTGAATTCTTAAAAAGAAATTTAGTTCTCCAATCATACTCATTTCAAATTCACTTTTCATAAGATTTGAAAATTCAATGCACAAGAATTCATTTAAGTTTTCAAAGATGATATCATCAATATAAATTTGTACTAATAGAATATCATCATCTTTTGTTTTAATAAAAAGCGTAGTATATAACATTCTCCCTTACAAAATTATCTTTTAGTAAAAATTCACTAAATCTTTCATAGTAAGCTCTAAGCACTTGTTTTAAGCCATAGAATGTTTTAGTGAGTTTATAGACATAATTTGGAAATTTATAGTTCGCAAATCTGGGAGGTTGCTTTACATAAACTTCTTCATTTATAAAATCATTTAAAAATTCACTTTTGACATCTATTGATAGAGTTTGAAGTTTTTATAACATGCAAAGGCTAAGAACACTCTAATGGCTTCTAATCTAGCTACTGGAATATATGTTTCATTATACTCTATTATTTCTTCTTGACTATATCCTTATGTCACTATTCTACTCTTATTTCAAGAGATATTCTCAATCTCATCTAGTTTGTTTCTAAATACCCATTTGATACCTATAATTGAATACTCATTGGGTATAGGTACTAAAGTCCAAACTTTATTTCTTTTGAATTGATTTAAGTCCTCTTGCATAGCCATTAACCAATTTTCATCATTTAGGGTTTCTTCAACTTGTTTTGGCTCTATTTGATAGACAAATACTAGGTTTTGAACTTCATCTATATTTTCATTCATTTCTCTTGCTCTTTTTCTAGTTTTAATTCCTTGTGAAGGATCTACTATTATTAATTCTTTTGGATGACTAGAAGTATATTTCCATGATTTAGGAAGTTTATTAGTGATTTGCTCTTATTTTACAATTTCATTTTATTTTTCTAAAGATTTATCATTTAAGTTCAAGTTTTCTAAGTTTTTAATGACTTCTAATTCCTTCTCATTTTCTTTAGAAATTAATTTAGTCAAGTCAGGATCAAATTCATCAAAAGTTATATGCACACTTTCTTTTACGACTTGAGTTCTCTTATTGAAAACTCTATAAGCTTTGCTTTTGGAGGAGTAGCCTAGAAATATTTCTAGATCAGATTTTGGCTCAAATTTTTCAAGGTCGTCCTTAATATTAAGAATGTAACAATTGTATTCAAATACTTTAAAGTATTTAATCTTGGGTTTTCTTTGGAAGATTAGCTTATATGGAGTTTTGTTTAATATTTTTTTTTAATTAGAACCCTAATTGTTATGTGACATGTGGTGTTAATAGCCTCACACCAAAAGTATTTAAGTAGATTATATTCACTTAGCATTGTTTTACCCATTTTTTGTAAGGTTCTATTCTTTCTTTCGACAATTCTATTTTGTTGTGGGGTTCTTGGTGCAGAAATATTATGAGAATATCCATTCTCACTACATAGATTTTCAAAGTCTTTGTTTACAAACTCCCTACCTTGATCACTCCTGATCTTTATGATTTTATAGCCTATCTCGTTTTGAATCTTCTTTGAAAATTTTTCAAATGTCTCAAATGTGTTGCTTTTGCTATCTAAGAAAAATACCCAAGTGAATCTAAAATAATCATCAACAATTATGTATACATAAAGTTTTCCTCCTAAAGATGCTACCCTATTTAGTCCAAAAAGATTCATATGTAATAATTCTGATGATCCAGTTGTGGAAACTAAGTTTTTTGGGTTTGAAAGAAGTCTTAACTTGTTTCCCTAGTTGGCAGGGACCATATACTTTGTCTTTTGTGAATTTTAAATTTAGGAGATCTCCTAACAAGCCTTGTTTAACAAGTTTTCACAAAAAATTCATAGTACAATGTCTTAATCTTCTATGCCACATCTATGAATCATCACAAAGAACTTGTAAGCAAATGTCATTCATATTATTTAAGATTTCTAATTCTATAATATATACATCATTGCTTCTAGGTGCATAAAATAACTTATTTGCATGCTTATCTAACACTTTACAACTATTCTTAAGAAACACAACTTTATATCTATAATTACACAATTAACTAATGCTAAGCAAGTTATACTTAAGACCTTTAACATACAAAACATCTTTAATTGAAATTGAATTAATACCGATGGTACCAATATTTTTCACCATGCCTTGGCTATTGTCTCTAAAAATTACGTATTTTCGTTCTTCTTCATATAGATGGAGAAATAGCCTCTTGTTTCTCGTCGTGTGTCTTGAGCAACTGTTATCGAGGAACCACTTCTTTTATACTTGTTGCTCTTTACATGTGGTACCTACAAAATGGACAAGTTTATTTTGATAACCAAGTGACTTTAGATCCATAAGTATTAGTTCTACTCTTGAAAGCTTTGGTCATCTTAGCATGCATGATCTCCTTAAGTTTTGTTTCCTTAGTTACCTACATCATCTTATGTCCATTATACTTATTCTAGTTATGTAGACATGTGTTGCTATAATGGCCTTTCCTATTACAATAATGACAAGTAATGGATGATGTTTCTTGTAGTTTAGATTTGACAAAATAGTTTGCATAGGCTTTTTGTTTGGTTTCTTGTTTATAGCCAAGTTTGGCTTTATCAAATATTAGCCTTTGTCTATCTAAAAGTTTGTCTAAGGTTTCATTTCCTTATGTGAATTTTGTTAACAAATTTTTAAGAGAAATTATTTATTTTTCAAGTTCTTATTTTCATCTTTCAATGTGTTACATTCCTTAAACATGCTAGATTCATTTTTATACTCAAGTTCACTAATTTTCAATTTTAATGAATCAATTTTTTTAGCGTTAAAAAATTTATTTTCCTTAACACTTTATGCCTAACATATAATTTCTGAAAATTATTCCTAAGTTCTTCATATAAAGTATACAAGTCATATTCTAGTAGGTCATCATTATCACTACTTGTGCATGTGTCATAGTAAAAAGAATTTTAGTTAAAAGACATTATCTCGTCCTCTTACTTTCCCATGAGACAAAGTTGGCTTGCTCATTTTCTAATGATGAGGTGCTCTTTTCATTTGATGAGTCTTTCCATGTCACTTTCATTGCCTTCTTTTTTTTCTTGTTTTTTTTGTCCTTCCTTAGTGGACATTTGAGTCTTGTATGCCATGGTTTCTTGCACTCATGGCAAATAATTTCAGTTTCTTGCACTCATAGCAAATAATTTCTTGTTCTTTTTTTTTTCCTCATTTTTGTTGTTTCTCTTGAATCCGTCTTTTCTTGGATAGTCTCTTCTTTTCCAACTTCTTCCCTTATTGAAGTACTTCTTGAATTTTTTAGCCATGAGAAGAAACTCGTCCTCCTCGGATTCTTTTTCGATTTCGTTATCTTCATCTTCCTTTTTGGTGATCTTTAAGGCAATGTTTCCCTTACCCTTTTCTCTATCTTCATCATCATTCCGTCTGCCTTCCAACTCATACGTCCTGAGTGATCCAAGAAGCTCCTGAAGTGGAATATTTTAAATCTTTTGTTTCTCTAATCTCTGTCACTTTGGCTTCCCAGCTTCTAGGTAGATTTCTTAAAGTTTTAGTAACAATATCTACATTAAAATAAGATCTACCAAGAACTTTAAGCTCGTTAGTAATGTTAGTAAATCAAGTAAACATATCATTAATGTCTTAATGTGATTTCGTTTTAAACAATTCATAATCATGAACTAACATGCTTATTTTTTAGTCTTTGACTTTACTAGTGTCCTCATATGTAACCTCAAGCATATCCTAAATGGATTTTGTGGTTTCACATCCTAAAATTCTATTAAATTAAGTTCTATCTAAGGCATAATAGAGTATGTTTATGGCTTTACTGTTTAGAGTGGGTCTATTTCTTTCCTCAGGTGTCCATTCTCTCTTTGATTTTAATTTTCTTTCTCTAGTTAGTACATCCTCTATTGTGGGTAAAAAGTACCAATCTTCTATAATATTTAGGATTTCAAAATTTAGAGTTGTCAGAAAATTTGCATCATCTTTTTCCAATAGGCATAATTAGTTCCATTGAATAATGGAAGCATATTTATGGACTGTCCCTCAACCACTTGTGTAAGGTTGTTGCTAGATGCCATTTTTGATCTACTTCTCAAAGTTGTTAATCCTATTTCACTAAGTTAGACTCTGATACCACTTGTTAGCCCAGTTGGCAACACTTAAGAGGGGGGTGAATTGGATTTTTAGAAATTTAAAAACTTAAAATGAATGCAATGTAATGTAACAAATAAATAGGAGAGAGAGAGAAAAAGAAACACAGTGTTTATAGTGGTTCGCATAGCTTGACCTACGTCCACTCTCTCGATTACGGATCACCACCGAGGTTCAACTATCTCTTTGTTTTTTTGGGTTAAGTAGAACCCACTATAACTCCTTCTAATATGAAGGATAAGCGTATACTTACTTTCTCACAGGTGAAAAGTAACTCAAAACATTCTTCTTTAACTTTGAGTAAAGATGTACCCAATACAATTTCGGAAATATAATTTTATTTTTGAGCTCTTACACTAGAGTAAATGTATCAATATGCTCATACAAAGAAAAATTCTTTTACAATAAGAAATGAAAATCTTACAACAGTGAGATAAAGTAACATTGTTCACATTGAGAATGTTTTTGAAAATGTCTTTCAAATTGATCATAATTATATACTACTTTTCTTCTTTTCTGTTTGTCTTCTATTTATATTCATTTTCTTTATGAAGACTTTTATGTCCAACGACTTGATTTGGCACATTAAATGTCCACCATAAATGCTGTAGAAGTTACTGTTAAGCTTCTAGCTCAAGTACTGATCTGTTTGTCTAAAGTATTTTTTCTGAAGCTTCTACCTTAACACATATCGATCTCTTTACTTTTTGATATCGACCTATTTCAAGCGTGTCGATCTATTCTTCAATGGTATTAATATGTTCACTATATGTATTGATCTTTTACTTCAATGTATTGATCCTGTTGAACTTTAAAGGCACTTTTCATGAAGATTTGTTAATGATTTCTTACAAGTATATTCATGCACACTTTACTAGATTCTTAACAAGTTTAATTTAATCTTATAATCACATATTAATTTGAAATTTACAATACACTTCATCATCATCAAAAACATACAAATACATATTATGATATCATCAATTTCATATTTAAATTATTAACATGATATCATCAGAGACCGCTCTTCACGGCTTTGGTAAATCATGCATATACCAATTGGGTGTACAACTACTTATCACTATAGGCGAAAAACTATACTAGAAGACTACGAAGGTTAAATTTTAAGTGGTCAATCTTAAAATGCCTTACACCATGATTCTCGAAAGACCTTTCCTTAAAACTACAAAAGTAGTGGAAAGCATCCATTACCTGAAGTTAAAATCCAAAGCGTGAGTGGGTATTGGCGTCATTAAAGGAAGTCAAAAAGAAGCACGATCATACTTTGCAGCCTCCTCAAAAAGCTCATACTACCTTTCAAAACAACCTTGGGAAGAAAATTTTGAAGTTAATGGTGAGAACTTGCAACATGAACGGGTAATAAAATATTTAAGCAAAGAAGCTAAACATGGGAATGAACACTCAGCATTAAAGCTAGCGGAAGAACTTGAACTCGTCATTCTAAACCAAGAGACTCCCCAAAAAATAGTCAGAATTAGCTCTCACCTGTTTGAGAAGCAGAAAACGATACTCAAGGATATTCTAAGACAATATATGGATATGTTCACATGGACACACGAGGATATGCTAGGGATTGACCCTCGAGTGATTTCCCATCGGCTCACAATGGACCCCCAGCACAAACTTGTAAAACATAATAGGTGACCGTTTAACGCCGAGTGAAGAGAAGCAGTACACAATGAGGTGGAAAATTTGTTTAAGGCCAACTTTATTAAAGAAGTACACTATCCAAAATGGGTATCAAATGTGGCTATGGTCAAGAAAGCCAACAGAAAATGAAGAATATATGTAGACTTCACAAATCTGAACAAAGTCTGCCGAAAATATAATTTTTCACTCGTCAAGATTGATCAATTGGTTGGTTCGACAATAAGGCATGAACTGCTAAGCTTCATGAATGCATTCTCAAGATATAATTAGATCAAGATGTACGAGCTAGACAAGAAAAAAATTACGTTCATTACTGACCAAGGGTTATACTACTATAAAGTAATGCTTTTGGGTTGAAGAACGAGAAAGCTATGTTTCAAAGATTGGTTAATAAGGTCTTTAGAACCCTGATGGGAACAATCATGAAAGTCTACGTCGACAATATGATCACTAAGTCACTAAAGGTCCGAGACCATAGAAAATATCTAAAAGAAACTTTCTTCTACCTAAGAAAATATAATATAAAGCTAAATTCTGAGAGTGTGCATTTGATGTCCAATCTAAAAAGTTCTTAGGATATATAGTCAGTGAACATGGAATTGAAGTCAATCCATAGAAGTTCAAAACTATATTAGATCTCAAATCCCCATCCACTTTTAAGGAATTACAAAGTCTAACTATGCAATTGGCAGCATTAAGCAGGTTCTTATCCAAGGCAACTGACATGTGTTTCCCTTTCTTCAAGATCATGAAAAAAAAAGAGAAAAAGATCGAGTGGACTGAAAAATGCAAAAATAGCTTCTAAGAGCTAAAACAATACCTCGCATTGCCACCGCGCTTGACCAGCCTTGAAATTAGAGATGTGTTATATCTTTACCTATTAGTAAGCGACCATTCTGTAAGCTTAATCCTGGTAAAGAAGGATTCAGAAAAGATTTATCAGCCCATCTACTATACTAGTAAGACGCTATTAGACACCGAGTTAAGATACTCCTTACCTAAGAAGCTGATATTGGCACTAATAGTGGTAGCAAGAAAACTGTGACCATACTTCCAAGCCTATCAGGTGCTAATATAGACGAATCAGCCCATGAGGCAAATTCTACACTAACCTGACCTACCAGGTTGGCTAGTAAAATGGTCAATCCAGCTTAGTAAGTATAACATCAGCTACAAACCCAATAAGGTAATAAAGGGACAAGCCTTAGCCGACTTCATGGAGGAAAGATCGACATCCGGACATCTTCTCATCCATCAAATTATAGAAGACCCCGTCGATTGGGAACAAGGGAATCTACCAGTCCTAAACATGGCCGAGCTAATTTGAACCTTTTTATTGATAAAGTTTCAAATGTGCAACGGAGAGGAGCCAGGGTTGTTGTTGTAAGCCTAGACGGAATTGAGGTAATGTATTCCTTAAAATTCAACTTTAAGGTTAGTAACAAAAAGGCAAAGTACGAAGCTCTGATTGTAGGGATAAATTTATCCCAGGCTTTAGAGATCACAGGTTTGGGCATTCATTGTGACTCCTAACTATTGGCCAGCCAAACAGATTGATAGTTTCAAGCCTGAGAAAACAACATGCAAGCTTACCTAGAGAAAGCTAAACAACTTCTAGGCACTCTGAGGATTGTCACAATAAAGCAGATCTCAAGGACGAAGAACTTTAAAGTAGATATTCTGACAAAACTAGCCTCTACCTTCAAAACTAATACCCCTGCCTCAATTTCAATTGAAGTACTAGAGCAAAAGGACACTAATACAAGCAATGACCAACCTCTCATAGCTTAGCACGACTTTTACCATAGCTGGATGGAAGAGATAAAATCCTACATCTAGGAAGGAAAACTCCCAAAAGATAAAAATGAAGCAAGAAGGATAAAAAACAAGTCGGCAAGGTACATCGTTATCAATAGAGAATTATATAAATGGGGTTACAACATCCCCTATCACAAATGCCTCAGACTTGAAAAAATATAGCATGAGTTCTTGAAGAATTCATAGTGGAATATGTAGCGGACACGGGGAGCTCATTCCATGGCACATAAAATCCTGAAGTAAGGATACTACTGGCCAACACTCTTATAAGATACAACTCAGGTGGCAAAAACTTGTTATGAATGTCAAATATATGACAAAATTCCAAGGCAATCACTTGAGAAACTGACATCCTTGATGAGCCCTTAGCCATTTTTCCAATGGGGATTAGATCTCATTAGTCCTCTACCCCCCACTCGAGCCAACACAAAATATGTCATAATGGCCATTGATTATTTTACAAAGAAAGAAGTCACGGCATTTGTCAAGGAAAAAATTATTTATCAGTTCAAAATTCCTTAAGTATTGATCGTATTTAATGGAAAGTAATTCAATGATTCGAATTTCAAGAAATTCTGTGTGGACTTTTCAATTGACCTCGTACAGCATGACCTTTGAATATGAGGTAGTAATCCCCATCGAGATCAATATACTAACCTTCAGGATTGATAGCTACAATCGGGCTAGCAATGACCAAAATATGCGCTTAGAGTTAAATCTGCTTGAGGAAAAGAGGGTTCAAGTAATGATGAGGGCAGCAGCTTACCAACAAAGGGTAACCAGGTATTATAACAAGCATGTCCGGCATGTAGCTTCCAAGTTAGAGACTAGGTCTTGAGACAAGTCACCCTGAATATCAAAGTGTTAGGAGAAGGTGTTCTCAGAGCTAATTAGGAATAACCGTACAAAGTCATCCATATTCTAAGACTTGGAGTCTATAAATTAGAGTCATCAAATGGAAGTAAGGTAAAAAACACCCTAGATTGCCGAATGATTGAAGTTATATTATCCCTAAGAACTATCAGAGATATGTAAAATCTTTTTTTGCCCTAGAAATAAATAAATATGTTATTTTACATTAACAAGATATTTCTGATAGTAAAGATCCACTAATAAACAGAACCTCGAAGTTGAGGAGTAAAGAAATCGAAGGATCTAGAGTAATATTATTTATAGCTTGAATAAGGTCTGAGCACAACCTCAGGACATACAAAAGCAATAATGGTTTCCAAATAAATGAGTCCTATAATCATCTCGGGGTAATACTATTCATAGATCAAATAAGCCCTGAGCACGATCTTAGGACGAATAAGTGCGAAATGGTTCTGAAGTGATCAGAGTCTACATTCATCTCAAGGTAATATTATCCATAGATCGAATAAACCTTGAATAAGATAATATTATCCATAAGCTTGAATAAGCCCTGAACAACACCTTATGAAGTATAAGAGCGAAATGGTTCTTGAACAATTACAGTTCTCTAATCATCTTAGGGTAATATTATTCATAAGCTCAAATAAGCTCTGAACACCACCTCATGACGTATAAGAGCGAAATGGTACCTGAATGATTAAGCTTTCCTATTCATCTCTAAAGTAATATGATCCTCAGCTCGAATAAACCATAAACACAACCTCAAGACGTATAGAAGCAAAAAGGTTCCCAGGTGACAACATTACAGCCTAGTGCTGAGGTAATATTATCCATTTACTCCTAAAAGGATATCAAATCAGACTACAAAATGCACAAAGAAATAGTGGTTCTCAGGCAGTTACATTCAATCTTCATAACATCCAAGACCCAAATAAATCCTTAATACAAAATCATGACATAAAAGGGTCAAACGGTTCTTAGAGAAGTATAATCAACGTATTCAAGTTAGGATAATAGTATCTAAAGCACATTAAAGAAACTAAGTTATATTACAACCAGAACGGATCCTACTTGAAGATGTCTCCATTAAGATATGAAAAATTAGAATACTGAGTGCACAAGTGTTATACTCTTAGTTCAGGTTAGATTTCTCTTTTAAACATTATCAACTTTTTACAACAGTCAAGTTCTACAAATTAAACTAAGTGTTGAGTGCTAAAGAGTAAAGAAGACCCAAAGCTACACAAAGATTCATATGAATTGGAAAGTATTGAATTTATAAAGCATTCAAAGTTCATTATATTTGCTTCGGTTTACATATACATTAAAAAAGAAAAAAGAGAATTTATGGTTTAGCTGGTAGGATCTGCTGAAGGACTGGTCAGATTTGGAGAAGCAGCGATCAGCTTGGTAGGAATGACTTTAGTCGGCTTGGCTTCGGTCGACTTAACAAAAAAAAGCATCAATCGCCTTAATGAATGGAACAAAAATAGTATTCAGATTGGGGTGAGCGTCCCCTTTAAGGATGAGTTCAGCCGAAGAGTCATCATCAGGGCATTGAAGCTCACCTCCCAAAGTTTTATATAGCTAGGTCAGGTCTAGATCTAGATATTAGCCTTGGAATGTTTCATAAGTCATGTCAATTATTTCATTAATCCGCCCACGAACAAGGGCATCAACATTCCTCTCCGCCTCTTCAAGCTTCCTAACCTAGAGCGCGTATCTTTTCTTCTTAAGTTTTAAGCGTTGCTCTAGCGCTTGGCACTTCTCCTCGAATTGTCAGCGAAGTCTCTCACATTCCCCCTCGACTCATTCAAGTTGGATTTCAGGGTGTTTATCCTTCTACTGGACTCTGCATGAGAAGAATCTGCCGTGACCACTCTGACCTGGAATTCTTCCATCTCCCGAGCCCACCTTGCCTTCTCAAATTCAATTTGGTCCTCTCTTAGACCAAGTCTTGTTTCGCTTTTTCAACTCTCTTATTAGACTCCGACACACTTCTTTTACTGCGGCCTATCACCCTATACTGCTGCAACTGCTTTCCTCTTACCCTTCCCCTTCCCTTTATCCACCTAAGAGGTAGAAAAAGGTGGCAAATAACCTCAGATCACAACTTTTTGGCTAGAAGTTGGGATTATGCCAGAACTAGATGACTCAGTAACACTAGAGTAGGCAAATGTTTTGGTAGAGCCTTTGGAATACCCCACCTCAGTCTTTAGAGCTTAAAGGTTTTCTCAACCTTTCTCTCTTTTGCCAGTTGCCTCAGTACCTCAACAGGGTTTGGTGCAAACTTCTTTAGGGCCATATCTCCTACAAAAGGGTGACACCAAAATCAGATAACATAATTCAACACACATGGAACATGGAGAACAAGATGCTTACCAATTTAGGCCTTCTCAAAAGCTAGTTGGTCATTAGACACATAAAAATCTACAAGACCTAATGAAATTAGGTCAGCGCCTGAAATGAGAGATTTTTAACTAGATGTTGAGAACCTAGCCATCTCAACACTTTCCAAGCTTTGAGTATTCAGCTCAGGCAAATCACTCCAAGTAATTGCTTCCCCAAACAATCTGAGCACCTAGATGTTGTTGTTGGGGTTCCAATCGCTACCAATGAAAAATCACTTGTTTTTCCAATCCTTATTGTAGGATGGGTTACCTGTAATGGGATTACGTTGTTTGGTCGGGTTTGAAAGTAGTACCATCCTTGGTTCTTAATTGGGTTCTTCTTTAACAAGTACATGTACTCAATTTCTTCAATTGAGGGAATAGAATTGGAGGTTTGGCTCTACAAGACAAACAAACCCAACAAGATCCTCTAACTGTTCAGATTCAGTTGGTAAGGAGCCATACTGAAGGGTTTAAAGATTCGGGCAAAGTAATCCTGAAGAAGGAGTCTAACCACAAGGTGAAATAATTCTTCATTGAGGGAAATTTCACCATTGGAAGGACAGTTAGGAAGCTCATCCTCTTTGGTAACCCTAAGGTAAATCCCCTTAGAGATGTTGTAACACTGGGCATAGGTTTTTAAGTCAAACTCTGTGATAGACGAAGAGAACCAATCCATTTCAAAGGGTGTTAAGTTCCTTCTCTCTAGAATAAAGGAAGGAATAAAGACAATGATTGGCTCCTCATCAGAGTTGTTTCCTTTGGAGGCAAACTCGTTATCACTTGAAATAGAACTCATATATATTCACAAAAGAGAAAAGCAAAAAAGTAAAAGTTGCTATGGGGTCATCAAAGACTTGTGGAATATTTACCTAAGTTCTCGAACCTTAGAAAATTATCTAGTATTTGCCTTAATCAAGCTACAAACACCAAAAATCCAACAAAAATAAAGAGTTAAAAGGAACAACAAAGTCTTACCGGTTAGCGACTGAGGAAAAAGGAAAGCTTGAACAGAGAATGCTTGGTTAAAAAATCTAATGTCTGTTAAGAATGCTTCCAATGAGAAGAAATTTGCAATGTGGAATGAAGATGAAGGGAATGAAAGAATAAGAAAAATGG
>JAXCLQ010016544.1:4776-35724 GCA_035584115.1 Cedrela odorata | reverse complement strand
CTTAGATTTTGTAGAGAATTTTGACTAAAACTTAATATTTATCCATTTAATTATTTATTTTACTTTATTATATATATATATACATTTGGGCTTGGGTTGGGCTTGCATAATTAGGTTTGGGCCTAATGAAACAAATTAGGCCCAATACATATATATATAATATAAATCAACCCCAATGTATATATATTACTAAATTAGGCCCAAAACATCTATATATACATATATATATATATATATATATAATCTTAGCCCACTTAGATTTTATTTTTTAATTCATAAATTTTAAAATTCCAAAAATAGCCTTGTTAACCATAAAATTCCCATTTCTTATCTACCTCATTTTCAAACTTACAAAACGAGGCTCTTACAGTGTTGAACGTAAATTACAGATGTTACATACATCGTCTCAACATTATCATCCTTCTAACACGCATAAATCGTCTTTTGATGGTGATTTTAGGAGGAGTTTCATGGCCTGCTTTGATGCATTGAGTGCTGATTTGTAGGCTTTGGGGTAGGATTGTAGGGGAAACTTCGGTCGAGTTGATGACATGAGAGCAAATATATAGGTATTTAGGTAGGACTGTATGGGTAACTTCGGTTGACTTGATGCCATGAGTGCTGATATGCAGGCTTTAGGGCAAGATTATAGGGGTAACTTTGACCAACTTGATGCCATGAATGTAGATATAGAGTTATTTAAGTAGGACTACATGAGTAACTTTGGCCGACTTGATGCCATGAGTACAGATATAGGGTCATTTAGGCAGGACTGCATGAGTAACTTCGGCCAACTTGATGCCATGAGTGCAGATATGCAGGCATTTAGGCAGGACGGCATGGGTAGCTTTTGCCGACTTAATGTCATGAATGCTGATATGCAGGCATTTAGGCAAAACTGCATGAGTAACTTCGGTCGACTTGATGTCGTAAATATTGATATGTAGACTTTGAGGCAGGAATGTAGGGACAACTTCAATCACCTTGATGAATTGATTGTTAATCTTCGCTCAAGATTACAGTAATCCAATCAGGGTCAGAAGTCGACTTAGCCCTAGCTATTACCCACCGACCCACTCGTTTAGGTAATTGTATTGATTTTGAATAAGTTGCAATGATTGTTAGTTTACGCATGATATATCAGTGTTTGGTTACCCATTACAGGCAAAGGACGCATAAAACCAGATATAGCACAAAGCACCACCTGCTCGCTAGGAGAGTTGCTTTGGTCGGGTATCAAAGAAAGGTCTATATTGTAGGAGTTTGTACACTAATCTTAATAAAAAGTACCATAGAGCCCCATCCATTAGACTGTTGCCCCGATATTCGTTGAACCTCAATATCGATCTTTTGAAGTCATATCTCAATGATTTATATGCTAAGTATCTACAATGGTTGGAAGGCCCAAAGTCACGTATCGAGATGTGTTTAATGACGTTGACATCATAGTGGCTCCGTGGTATTTCAAATCTAGAAACGCAGTTAGAGGATATTGTAAGTGACTAACATATGCACTATTATATTACAATGTTATTTTTATTATTTAACTGCATTATTTTGTATTTTTTTCAGCACGTTGACGAGTATTTGTATTTGCTTGCGCACCGATAGTAGGCATTTCCTCATATACTGCCACAAACCTGGACCATTACATCAGCATATTTATATGTATGTATAATGTTGTCAATTTGTGTTGTGGTGACAATATAATGTAAATTATCAGTGTTAATTAAATTAGGTGTCCAATCAATTATGTAGGTTAAATTACTTTACGCGTGGTAAGAAATTTCTAAAGAGAAGGTATTCATGGGCGGCTTTCCAATAGGATTGGACATTGAAGAACATGTGAGAGGAGATGCTGATAGAATGAGAAGAGCCTGGATAGTCGTTGACTACGTTTTTATTCCTTCTTTGGTATATCGAGACCATTGGGTTGCATGTGCTGTTGACTTGGAAGCTCGACAGATATATGTATATGATTTAGCACTGTCGGGCCATTCTGACAGGTAAATAGATGAGGCATTGAAATCATTGTACGAGTTATTACCTTATGTCATGCACACATGCGGGGTGTATGATGCAAGGTCAGATTGGGGTGATAGAAATAGACCATTTCAGTATTTCAGAGTGTTTAATGTTCCTCGTCAAAGACAAAGAAGCGGCGACTGTGGGATTTTTATATGTAAATTTATAGAGTATGTAATATTAGGGCGAAGGTGGAATTTTAATTCCACCCATAGTTCATTTTTTAGGGTAAAGATTACGCTCGATTTATATAAGAGACGCATACATTGACATCTCATAGTTATTTATCCATATTTATATAAGGTTTCCTTTATGCAATTTGAGCTCACGTTGATTAAGTAAAAATAGAACAGTTTATAAATGCCATTATTATAGAAATTTAATGATATATAACCAGTGCGGATGTAAAACATAACAAAACATTAAATTCAACATTAAATCATTAAATCATTACGTTCAATATGGATACATTGTATCATAGTACATAATAACTCTTCATGCAATAAATAACACTAGATAAATCAACAATACATAATCACTCAGTTCGGTTTTCATACAATAGATCTGCATGTTACATGATTATGTCCGCGTTGTTTGCAGCAGAAACATCTTTGAACGACCGCATCCTCTTCTACCGATGGAATGTGTTGATTTTGAGGCCGACCTATTGGGATGCGTCTTATCGGCGATTTGACAACAATGGATTAGATCTCTAATGGAACATCCCATAAACTCAAGTCTCCTACTGAATGAATCTCCTCAGCATATGCTATCAAAAGTGTGTCATTTTTGTAGAACTTTGAGCAAGAGTTGTTGTACCGATCTTTAATATATCGAATTCAAGTAGTGCATGTGCACAAGGTAATTGTTGTAGGTCAAAGCGCCTACATTGACATGTCTTTATGCTCAAATCGACAATAACATTTTCTCCTCTACCTTTTACTTCAAACTCGTAGCGAGAAACAGGAAATACTAAAAGTGTATGAGATGCTTAGTTCTCTTCTTTAATTTTATCATGTAAATTAATGGTGTAAATTATGATACCTAATATTTGTGAATTAAATATTTTTAAAATATTTAATTAAATATTTGTTTGATAAATAGCAAAATCAAATGTTGCTAAATGTCAAAATTTTCTTCATACTTATCTATAAAGATGTAAATCAATGGTATGGATTATAACACTTAATATTTATGAATTGAATATTTTTAAAATATTTAATTAAATATTTATTTGACAAATGACAAAATCAAATATTGTCAAGTGTCAAAATCTAGTTAATGTTTATCTTTAATGATGTAAATCAATGGTAAGGATTTTGACACCTAAGTTTTTTATTTTATTATTAATATATATTATTACTTAATTATTAAGTAAATTGATGAAATAAAAAATTTTATTAAATTAATTGAATTAAATGGATTTTGGAATCCACCAATGACAATTTGCCATGCTTGTTTTCATTTGTGAATGTTAAGACATGTAAAAGTAAAAAATTGAAAAAGAAAGAAAGAAGAGTGACATACGACAATTAAGGGGAGAAGGAAGAAATTATTTTCTTTAACAATTTTCAAAAGAAAACAACAAAGAAAAAGAAGAAGAGGTGGCATACGTAAATTGAGGAAAGAAAGGAAGAATCATTTTCATTTTCTTTAAGCACTTTTCTTAGGAAGAAAAGAAAGAAAAAGGAAGAAAGGAAAGAGACGAAGAGAAAGATTTTCCTTAATATTTCTAAGGAAAATAAGAAAAAAAAAAGGAAGAAAAGAGATAAAAGTGTTTTCCCCTTTTTAATCAAGTCTCCCGATAAATAAACTGAAATATCGTTAACAAATTGGTGTGTGGATACGCTTGGAGGCAACTGGAGACAGCGTACTTTTTTGGACTACAACGAAGGGAATATTTTCTATATCCTTGTTGTTAATTTTATTTTTAAATTTGTTAAAAATTTCAAAGCTTGCATAATTTACAATTTTGATCTTTCGAGAATTTTTCCGCATAATTCTATGACAATTGTTACTCATGGTGATTGGAAAACATTTTCAAACAGTGGTATCAAAGCCATTAAAATAAGTTTTAATGCAAGCTTTGAAATATATATGTGTATGATGTTGGTTGTATGTTTATATGTGAGAGAATTGTGCCTTGGTCGGTTGATAAATTGTTATATGTGTAATTTATGCTCACCATGTTATTATGTTAATAATAATATGGAAAAATCATGAAAAATATGATTTGTTGTGATTTTATGCATATATATGTTAATACATGTTGATGATGATTAATATGCAATAACATGCATATACATATATTTGATATATTTGAGTATGAAATAATTGTACTTGATGTGATTAAATTATTATTTTGATAGTAATAAATTATAAAATCATGAGAAATATGATTTATTGTGATTTTATGAAAAAAAAAAATTGTTAACATATGTTATTAATATTAATCAATATGTATTGGCATGTTTCTAAATATATTTGTAGTATTTTAACATGATTTGTTTGCATATGAATATGTTGGAAAATATTACGTAATTTTTTTGTAGAATCAAAATGAAAAAATTTCGAGCGTGTTCAATTTTTCAACAATAAATAGTTATTAATTTTTATAATTTATTACTTAGCCACAACTTAATTCATATTAATAACTAATTTGATTAGTATTTTCCATTGTTGAAAATTAAATTTATTGAAATTGAAATTTTGGGCTCGGACTTGCTTCAATTGGAAAGAAAAAAAAATACTCTAAATTAAAATTTAATTAAATAATGATTTCATTTAATTTTAATTGATCTAGAATTAATAAAATTCTAGTAGGAGTAATTTGATCAATAATATTAATAATAAATTAATTGTTAATTTATTGGCCTAATAATAAATTAATTGTTAATTTATTAAATTGATGCAATCAAACAGTACTGGATAAAGATTTAAAATTAATATTATTTTACAGACTCTAAAATGATATAGAATTTAAATCCCATCACTAAATAATAAAAATGAGACCTAAATGAAAATCTTCCTTAATAAAATATTAGGCTCAATTCATCGAATGTGGTCAGTAGGTTATAGACATTTATGATAAGGTAATCTAATAATTATTAAATGAAGACCTTTACAGGATGTCATGATCTATTTGATCTATTTTTTTATAAGATGCATTAGGCTTCAATAACTATCAAGTGAAAGTTTGATTGCATACTTGTTTATAAAAAAAATATTGGGTTTAGCCTAATTAGGTTAAGGCAGCAATAACTGTTAGATAAAGAGTCTTGGATCTAGAGGTTGATTGATCATGCCTTGTAATAAGTTATAAAGATAAATGTGTTTTTGACTTATTTAACCAATAACTGTCAGGTAATGTTTTATAAGTTTGATAAGAATATGATCATTCACGAAAAACCTATAATATGATTCCAGTTTTCCTATTTAAAGAAGTATAGGATTTAACTAAAGTAATGAGAATACTATTTAGTTTAAAGTCCAAAACTGAATAGTATAATATTGTTGTATTTCTTTTTCCACAGATACGCAAACACTGAAACTTGATTAAGTGATACACATTCAATGTCTAACCCATTACTGAAAATCATGGATACTTATAGACTTATCGGACTTAATTTCAAGGTCTAATATATAAATCTCATAATAGTCTTAGATTTTGAGAAAGCTAGCTATGTCCTTGATAAACCTATGCCCAAGACCCTTTCTAATAAGTCTACACTAGAAGAGAGAGAGACCTTCCAGAAATAGAAAGATGATAATATTAAAGTAAGATCTTATATGCTGGCCTCAATGAGTGATGATTTACAGGCTCAACATGAGGACATGCAAGATGCCTCTGACATTTATCTTTCCTTAGTGGAGTTGTTTGGGAAAAGTTTCAATAGTAGGCGGTGTGAGTTACCAACTACCTTATTTGGAATGAGATTTAATCCTAGAGTGCCTCCGAAATCTTATCTTATGAAGATGATCAACCTCATAGGGCAACTTGAAGTCTTAGGGTTCTCTATGGAGTTTGCACTGCAGATAGATTTGATCCTTCTATCCCTCTCTCTTACCTTTGACTAGTTTGTTACAAACTATAACATGAACAAACTGGAACGTTCTCACTTCGAATTTAGGAAAGAAATTGTTTCTTTTTATAAAAGAAATTCAAAAGGGAAATGTAAATAGACTATTCTTGTCACAGTATCTTCCAAAAAGACGGTCAATAAAAAGGGTAAGAAAACTTCTGAGTGCAAACCAAAAAGAGGTGTCTCTAAGAAAAAAGGAAAGGGCAAGGATAAAGGCAAGCCTGTTGCAAAAAGCCAGGCAAATGATGAATATCGTCATTACAAAAAACTCGATCATTGGAAGATGAATTGTCTTTTTTACTTGAAGAGCTTGAGACAAAGGAGGGCACAAGATACGCTTTCTTGTCATGTTATTTTAAATTTATATTCTTGGATTATTGATTTAGCTGCCACCCCACATATTTGTATGTCGTTACAAGACCTTCACAATAAACAATTACTAGAGATTAGTGTAGTGACATTAAATATGGCAAATAAAGTAACGGTTGCTGCTATCTACTGAGGCATATGTAAACTAATTTTGCCTTCAAGCCATACTTTTGTATTGTACAAAGTTATATATTTTGATATAGCCAATAAAAATATTTTGTCTGTCAATCTATTGTATAAGCAAGGTTACACTTTTACTTTTGATGGATGTAAATGTTATATTTATTTAAAAAATAAATTTGTTGGCACTAGTCTGAATATAAATGGATTGTATGTTCTTGAGACAAATGAAATTAACATGACAAATATCGTTAATAAAAAAAGATTTAGAAATGAAATCAATTCATGATTAATATGACATCATAAATTATGTCATATTAGAGAGAAATAGATTAAGAAGATGAGCATTGATTAGTTTATAAGACCATTGGGTTCAATACTTTATCCAACTGGTGAATTCTATTTTCAAGAAAAGATGACAAAATTACCCTTTGTTAGTCAAGAAAAAAGAGTCAATGAAATTCTTGAATTAATCCACACATATATCTGTGGTCCATTTAATAAAATGGCCAGGAGTGGTTTTTCATACTTAATAACCTTTATTGATGGTTATTCAAGAATAATTATGTGTAATTATTGAAGTACAAATCTGAATCATTTGAAAGATTCAAAGAATTCAAAGCAGAAATAGAAAAATAAACAAGAAAAAGTATTAAAATTCTACAATCTAATCGTGGTGAAGAATACTTAAGTATTAAATTTCTAGATTTTCTTAAACTTAATGGTATAATCTTTTAGTTTAACCTCCTTAGACACCTTAGCATAATAATGTATCATAAAATAGGAATCGTACTTTACTTGATATTGATAGGCTTCACAGATTTACTTACATATCTTTGAGGATATACCCTGAATACCACAATGTACATCTTAAACAGGACCCTATCTAAAGTAATTACCAAGACATTATATGAGATATGGTATGAGAAGCTACCAAGTTTCAATTACATGAAGCCTTGGGGTTGTCTAGCTTACATTAAAATTGTTGAACCTAACAAGTTGGCACAAAATCTAAAAAAGGTCAATTTTTTAGATATCCCAAAGAAAGTTTAGGATATTATGTCTACTTTCATACTGATTAAAGAATTTCAATCAGTAGACAAGCACAGTTCTTCAAGAATTAGTTCATTGAGGAAGGTGGTATAGGTAGAAAGATCGAGTTTTTAGAAGAGTCTAGAAAGTTTGATGTTGACCAACCTCAGATGGATAAGCCTGTTGATGCAGATGAACCTATTCATATAGATAAAAATATACAATCTGATTCTCAGCCTTCTGTAGATCAACCTCTTCGAAGAATTACTAGAATATCACTTCCTCTACAAAGATACTTCTTCTTTTCTAATAATGATTTTGAATCATTTGTGATAGGATAAGAAATGTAGAGGGAAGATCCTAAAACCTATGAAGAGACGTTATTAGATATCGATTTTAAAAAATGGTTTGAAGCCATAAAACCAGAAATAGACTTCATTAATGTTAATCAAGTGTGGTCATTTGTTGATTTACCAGAGGGAATTGTCCCTATTGGCTGTAAATGGATTTACAAAAGAAAAATTGACAAAGATGGAAAAGTTGAGACTTATAAAGCTAGACTAGTGACGAAGGGTTATACTAAAAAATAAGGTATTGATTATGAGGAAACCTTTTCACCAGTAGCTATGCTAAAGTTCATTTGAATATTACTTGTTATTGTAGCTCATTATGACTACGAGATATGACAAATGGATGTTAAAACAACTTTTCTTAATAGTTTCATTAAGGAGAATATATATATGCAACAACCCATTGGGTTTGTTTCATCTATAAATAATCATAAAGTATGTAAGCTATATAAATTTATATAAGGTTTAAAGCAAGTTTCCAGAAGCTGGAACATACGATTTGATGATGCAATCAAACGTTTAGTTTTATCAAAAATATTGATGAACCTTGTGTCTACAAGAAAGAGTCTAACAATACCATCACATTTCTTATATTGTATGTAGATGACATCTCATAGAAAATAATGTGGGCATGTTAACTGAGGTGAAATTGTGGTTATCTAATGTATTCTCTATGAAAGATTTGAGAAAAGCGACCTATATTTTAGGTATTTGTTTCTATAGAGATAGAGTGAAACGAATAATAGGCATTTCTCAAAGTCTGCACATAGATAAAGTATTGAAGAAGTTCGGTATGGATGACTCTAAGAAAGGATTTTTACCATACAGTTATGGTATTCATCTCTCGAAGAAATGGAACCCAAGACTAAAGTTGAGCGAAAGCGTATGAAAATGATTCATTATGCTTCTTCAATAGGTAGTCTTATGTATGCTATGCTATATACAAGACTTGATATAGCATATACTCTGAGTATTACAAGTAGATATCAGACAAATCCTAGAGAATAACATTGGACTGCAGTTAAAAGAATCCTTAAGTATTTAAAAAGAACTAAGGATTTAGTATTGATTTATGGGGGAGGTGAGTTAAAAATTGAAGGTCACACATATCTGAATTTTCAGTCAGATGTGGATGATAGAAAGTTTATTTTTACATTTGTTTTCATTTGTAATAGAGGTACTATCAATTGAAAGACTTCTAAACAGACTACTACAACTGACTCCACTACAGAAGCTGAATACGTCACTGCTTCTGAAGCTACAAAAAAGGCTATTTGTATCCATAAGTTTGTGAGTGAACTCGGAGTGGTTCTTTTCATATCTAATATGGTATCTTTGTACTGTGACAATAATAAAGCTATAGTACAGGCTAAGGAATCTAGGTCTTACCAGAAGTCTAAACATATTCAGCGTAAATATCACTTGATCAGAGAGTTTATTGTTGATGAAAAACTAATGTGCAGAAGACTTCGTCACTAGACAATGTGACAGACCCACTGACTAAGCCTATGACACTACAGTAGCTGAATCACTATCTTGAGAAGATGGGTATCGAGTACCATAATGATTGACTCTAGTTCAAGTGGGAGTTTGTTAGAAATATGCTCTAGAATCAATCGTATCATACAGTTTAGGGATATTACTCATTTGTATATATATTTTTATAATTAGTTGTAAAGTTATTTACAATTAATAAAATGACAATTATTTCATTTTGTATTTGTTCAGTTACTAATTTTAATTTTATATTTAATGCAGAATGAGATCTCATGATTTATTATATGTCGATACTCTATCTACAAAGAGTTATAGATATGCGTACAGAGTCTTCGATTTAAATATATTAAAATCAGTTTTCAGTTAAGGTAATGTCATTAAGGACAATGACATTACATGACTGGCATGTTTTATTGTTGTTACTTACTAGTATTCGATGCTAATAATTGAGTAACGTGACTCATGTCATAAGAGTATAAACATGGGTAATACGTTTGAGAAAGTGTTACTGAACATGACCGAACATGACGAATCACATAGGTGATTATCCATAGTCAATGATACGTAGCACGGCTGTACTAGTGTACCACTAGTCCTTCGACTTGAGATATTATGGCTGCTCTCGCACTGAAGCACATTGTTCACTTATGTATATCGCGCTAAGCTAACCACGCCTGGTAAAAGAAGCTTGATGGCAATATGTTCTTATTGTATGAGGACAGGTGATGATCAATATGGAATTTGTTGACTCAGATACTTGAGCTTGAAATCTTAGGCAGAACGGTTATATACAAGAATCAAATATTTGATCAGAGTACGCAGTTTTCAAAAATTAGTTTTGCAGATACGCAAATCCTGTATATGATTACATTTCCAATCCTATGATTGAGTTAGGGGTTTGACGACACCATGATCCGTACTCGATTAAGAGTCGACAGTAGAGTGAATTTATTACATGTAAGTATGACTATATGTGTTTATCTGAAAATATATTTTCTGTGTTCTATGAGTCATGATATTTTGCTAGAGGTCACTCGTGATCATTGAGAACTTTGGTTACAATAAGTTATACAGAAGTAAAACACGTATTAGCTTATGTCCAGTTCATAGTGAACCCAATGGGTCACACATAATGACCAATAAGTTGACGATAGATAAAATAAATATCTTAAGCCCATTAATAATGTTTCATATTGACAAAAATTAAATTGTTCTGATAAGTTGATCGGAAGGTAATTTTATTCTTTAAAAGGTAAAGAATAAATTTCACAACAATAATATGCTAGCACTCATAAGTTCGGAAAAATATTTCGGTAATTTATTAATACTGTGAATATGATTTACGGATATACGAAAGACTAATTAATATATTATTTGATTCATATATTAACAAATAAATTAGTTTATTTATAAATATTTAATAAATGTTATTATAAATCAAATCAATACTTATTTAACAAGTGGCAACATAAGATATTGCCAAGTGTAAAATTAAATAAAATCATTATTTGACAAATGGCAAAATCAAATGTTGCCAAATGTCAAAATCTTTCTCATGTTTATTTATTAAGACGTAAATCAATGGTATGGATTATAATACCTAATATTTATGAATTAAATATTTTTGAAATATTTAATTAAATAATTGTTTGACGAATGGTAAAATCAAATGTTACCAAATGTCAAAATATTCCTCATGCTTATCTATAAAGATGTAAATCAATAGTATGAATTAAATATTTTTGAAATATTTAATTAAATACTTATTTGACAAATGACAAAATCAAATCTTGCCAAGTGTTAAAATTTAATTAATGTTTATCCTTACCTTAATGATGTAAATCAATAGTAAAGATTTTGACACTTAAGTTTTTGGTTTTATTATTAATATATATTATTACTTAATTGTTAAGTAAATTGATGGAATCAAAAATTTTATTAAATGAATTAAATTAAATGGATTTTAGAATCCATCAATGACAAATTGTCAAGCTTGTTTTCATTTATGAATGTTAAGACATGTAAAAGCAAAAAATTGAAAAAGAAAGAAAGAAGAGTGACACATGGCAATTAAGAGGAGAAGGAAGAAATTATTTCCTTTAACATTTTTCAAAATAAAACAAGAAAGAAAAAGAAGAAGAGGTGGCATATGTAAATTGAGGAAGGAAATGAAGAATCATTTTCATTTTCTTTATGCACTTTTCTAGGAAGAAAAGCAAGAAAAAGTAAGAAAGTAAAAAAGAGGAAGAGAGAGATTTTCCTTAACACTTTTTAAGGAAAATAAGAGAGAAAAAAAGTAAAAAAGAGAAAAAATTGTGTTCTTTTCTTTAATCAAGTCTCCTGATAAATAAACCGAAATATCATTAATAAATCGGTGTATGGATATGATTGAATGCGATTGGAGACGGTGTGCTTTTTTGGACTATAACGAAGGTATATTTTCTATATCCTTGTTGTTAATTTATTTTTTAAATTTGTTAAAAATTTCAAAGCTTGCATAATTTATAATTTTGATCTTTTGGAAGTTTTTTCGTCCAATTGTACAATAGTTGTTACTCCCAATGATTGAAAATAATTTATAAACAAAAGCTATCTTTGGAAAATGTTTGTTCTATGTTTCTCAATCATGAAAGAAGAGTGGAAAAGAACAAGACTGCAGAGAATATCAACATGTCACCAAACCTCTCAGCTCATTTTGCACAATCAAGCTACAATAACTACCGGAGAATAACCTGGTCTAGAAACATAAATAATTCACAAAACCATTACTTAAATTCCCAAAATCAATCTCGAGGAAACTCAAGATTCCAAAACTAGTATGGTGGCAATACTTGTGCTAAAGGGAAAGGTAAAAATAACTCAAAATCTATTTTTAAACCCACACGTCAAATATGCAACAAGGTAGGTCATGTTGTTGCCTCATGTTGGCAAAGGTTCAACAAAGAGTTTATGCCATCAACACCCTCCAAGAATGACCAAATGAGAGATTATGTGGCATCACTTGAGAGCACTATAAACCCTTCTTAGTACCTAGATAGTGGAGCAACAAATTATATTACCAACAACATAAAAAATTTGAATATAAGCTCAAAATAGAAAGGAAATGATCTGATGGTAGAAGGTAATGGCAACAAACTTCTCATTTCTCATATTGGTCATTCACTTTTGCCCACTCTTCACCCACAAACCATAAAGCACTTGTTCTTGAACCGAATACTTTATGTTCATGCAATAACCAAAAACCTCATTAATATCTTTAAACTTCTGAAAAACAATGACATCATAATTGAATTTGACAACAATTTGTGTGTGATAAAAGATAAAAGATTTGGGAGAACACTGTTGTGATGAGTGGTTAAAGGTGGACTCTATTAGTTATCATTCTACCTTTATAGTCACGGCATAAGAGTCTCAGTAGATGAGTCATTAAGTTTAGTTGTCAAGTATCCAGAATCAGTGTTATATTCATTCTCAAGTGTCCTAGAGTCTGTGAATATGAAAACAAGCACCAATTGTGACTAAAATGTATGGTATAGAAAACTAGATCATGCTCATCTTAATGCTATCAAGAAAATTCTCTAAGGATGTAACACTTTGAACATTAATGAAAACTCAGATTTCTTTTCTATTTTGCTTGCCAAATTGGAAAATCACATAGATTAAATTTCAAAGAAACATAAACAAAAGCCACTGACATACTCCAATTAAATTACTTAGTTTTTATAGATGACAAAACATCATTTACCTAGATTTATCCACTAACTAGTAAGGGAGAAGCCCTCAATACATTCAAAACATTTAAAAAAATAGATAGATAACACATTGTACAAAAGAATTAAATAATTTTAATGTGACATGGAAGGGGAGTTCAAAGCATTTGAAAATTATCTCAAACAAGAGAGAATCACCATGAGACATGCCTACTCATACACTCACCATCAAAATGAGAAAGTTGAAAGAAAGCATAAACATATAGTAGAGACAAAACTTACACTATTGGCATAAGCAAATATGCCTCTGAAATTTTGATGGGAGGCATTCATTGTAGCAACTTATATCATCAACAGATTTGCAACCCCTATTCTTAAAGACATCTCATTTTTTGAATCTGTTTTCAAGTTCAAGCCAGATTACACACTGATTAAAACATTCAAATATGAATGTTTCCCATTTCTTAGGCCTTACAAGGTAAAGTCTTTGTAGCTAGGCATGTTATTTTCAACGAACACATTATATCAATCATTCATACCTAAAGAACACTTAGACATAACTGAACACACTCTATTTAGTCACAGCCTAGTAACTGTTAAAAGTTCTCACCACAGTTAAGAACACAATCTGATGTCAAATTTTGATTCTAATACTAATTCTATTAGTGTGCGCCCTAGAACTCATTCATGTTGTTGGGTTTAAAGTTATAAATCTTGTATTATTTTATATTGTTTTCTTTATTCACATACATAAGCTAGTTTCTTTATTGAATCATGCTATATAATAAAGTATGTGTATGAAATGTCCAGATAATTTATTTAATAGTTAAATAAAATTATCAAAATTGTTCCCTACGAACAAAATATTGATTAGGCAGTTATATCACATAGTATGCATACTAGATTTCGCTAGTTAATATTATGAGATGATATTAGTACAGGTGACAATGAGAGTCATGTCATAAGGGTATTAATATGAAGAAATAGTTAGAGAACTATTTTTCGACCGTGACCAAAGAACGATAAATCACGTAACATGCATATAGTCAATGATTTATCGTGAAATTATACTAGTGTGCAAAGTGATCTTTTGACTTAAGACATCAGGGTCGGGGCTTATATGAATGCGTGTAATTCATATGGTGTGTACGTACAGGATTAATTATGTCTTGTATAAAAGTAGGTTGGTTATGCAATTCATATTAGCTTTTAAATGATGGTCAAGATGGGATTCGTTGACTTAATAATTAAAACTAGAATTTTTAATGAATTTAGCTGGGTCAAGTTCTTAGACAAGTGTCAATAAATGTCTAAAATTAAATGTCTCTAAAGTAAAATTTAAAAAAACCCATACAAAGAGTTCATATTGGAGAGTTCATAACATATTGATCGATATTTCATGAAAAAATTGAGACTAAAATTTTGACATCTACTAAGGTTTTGACATCTATGAACCTTTCCTCGATTAGGATTGGACAACGGAAATATTGTATTCACACGGTATGTACAATCAGATTAAGGATTGATAAAGAAATTATTTATTATAGTTTAGGGGTTGTGACACATTACTAGATGTTACCCACAGTTGTTGAGTTTGTTGAATAGTTCAAATTTGAAGAGTTTGAATACAATTCAGGGCTAATCCACAATAATCCTTTATGGTCACACTAATATCCCTGTGCATAAGGAAGCTATAAAAAAGTGTTAAATATTATTCAAATAAGGGCTAGCACCTTCAAGAGAAATATAAGGCCAAAATATATATATTAAGAATTCTTTAAGTTGTTAGAGAATTAATTCTTTTATACTTTTATGTAATTTAATGTAAATTACATACTTAGTGGATAATATTGATTATCCAATGACCAAAATGTTATAAAAAATTACTCTTCATAACCTTACATTAATTATGAATTAATACTTCACTAATGTAAATTGTGTCATTATTAAATAAAGATTGACAATTTGTAATTAATGAGTTTGCAAATGATTTGCTAAATTAATTACAAATTATGCTCCACTAATGTAAATAGTGTCCTTATTGGATAAGGATGAATAATTTATAATTAATAATTTTGTAAAAGGTTTGTACAATTAAATAAGTGTTTAAAAAGGGGCCCTAAGTATAAAAGAAGCATTAAATGCAATTCAACGATATTAAGGAAGCATTCTTCACGTCCAAGAGTTGGAATTGAAGAAAATAGAAACCCTTTCATTTGGCCAAGCTTTCTTTCATGCATTTAAGGGTATAGATTGAAGAGAGCTTATAATTTTAAATTTGTTCTTCATTTAGAAATCAAGCCAAAGAAAGGTATGTTTGATATATGTTGTTAATTTGTGCATATAATGCAGGAAAAATTTTAAAAATTTAATGTATGTTTAAGATATAGATCAACCCTCACAAATCCATCACCAACAAACACTCAACCAGAACATACATCAAAACCTAAAATACAACAACAACAGGATGCTCAGAATCTATCTCTTACTCATTTCGTGATAATCAGGAGCAAGGTAGTGATATTTAAACCAAAAGCCTATGCTTTACACATGATAAAACCTTCAATGACATAAACACCATCAAATTTCAAGAGTGCTCTATCATATCCCAAATGAAAATGAGTTATACAAGAAGTACTATAAGCCTTGGTAGAAAATAAAACTAGGTCTCTAGTACCTAGCTCACCTGAGATGAAATTGATTGAAAATAAATAAGTATATAAAATAAAACTGAATTCTGATGGTTCAATGTCAAGGTTTAAAGCTATACTTGTAACTAAGAGATTTCATCACATAGCTGGCTTAAACTACAATAAAACTTACAACTCTGCAATGAAGGCATCAATAATCAGGATAATTTTTAGTTTAGCAGTGAATAACATATGGGAGTTGAGAAAATTGATGTCAATAATGCATTTCTAAATAGAGACTTGACAGAAAACATATACATGGTGCAACCTGAAGGGTTTACTAATTCAACAAAACTAAATCATGTATGTAAACTTAGAAAGGCTCTCTATGAATTGAAACAGGCTCTTAGAGCCTAGTTTGAAAAATTGAAAACAGCATTGAGGACATAGGGTTTCAATGGATCAAGATTTGATACCTCATTATTTTCCAAAAGAAAAGAAGTTGAACTTATAGTTGTTCTCATCTATGTTAATGATATAATTGTTACTGGCAGCAACAATTCTCAAATTCAATACACCATACATAAAATGAAAGAAGCCTTTGCTTTAAAGGATTTGAGACAATTACACTACTTTCTTGGGATCAGAGTCACTAGAATTGAAGACAAACTCATCATTTTACAAAGTATATTTAAGAATTACTAAACAGAATAAACATGTGGAATTGCAAGGAGATCAAGACACCACTCAACAGAAGTGACAAATTGTCCAAGGAAGAAGGTGAACCATTCTAAAATGAATCATTCTACATGAGTTTAATAGGTGCACTACAATATACTACACTAATTAGACAAGACCTCACTTTTGCAGTCAATAAGTTAAGTCAATTCATGGCAAATCCATTGACTCCTCGTTAGCTTGAGTGTAAAATAGTAATAAGATACTTAAAAGAGACTATAGATTATGAGATTGAGCTATAAGTCAGCAATAATAACAACTTGATAGCCTACTGTAATGCTTATTGGGGTTGTGGTAGATATGATCGAAAATCAATCACTGGTTATTGTGTGTACCTTGGTGACAATCTAATTAGTTGGAGCTTAAAAAAGCAACATGTAGTAGCATGCTCAAGTGCTAAATTAGACTATCAAGTAATAGCCCATACTTACTCAGAATTGACATGGATTGTGTCTTTCTTGAGTGAGCTCAATTTTAACCCAGGTTCAATGTTATTGATCTTCAGCGACAACAGAAATGCAGCAGTTATGGCAGCCAACCCAGTGTTTCATGTTAGTACAAAACACATAAAAATTGACTTACATTCCATAAGAGATAAAGTGGAAAGAGGTGAAGATAAAATCATATACATACCAAGTGAAGAATAGACTGTAGATTTTTCACTAAGAGCTTAATATTTGAGAATTTTTTCTTCTTTAGAGATAAAATCAAAATTCAAAGAAATTTAAGTTTGAGGGAGGCTGTTGGAATTGGCAACTCAGCAGATGACAGTGGACATCGGCTCAACTCAGCCTAAGTGCAAAACCAAAAAAGCTCATCTGCATTCAAGACTCAAGTCAGCATTTCAAATGAAAGAGACTAAACAGAAGAGGACAAAAATGCAATAAGAAGAAGAATATTTTGCGGTTACAATAGAGATGAAGGACCTCACCTATACAAGGATAATGTCACAATATTCTACAATGAAAACATCTATTTTTCTTTCTAAATTTATTTGTATATTTATAGACTGTTCTAGGATTTTCTTTACCTTGTAATGTGTGTGTGTCACAATATTGTTTTGTATTTAGTGTGTTAAAATACAGCAACTCACTGTAAATTTTTTCAATATTTCTTAGTTATCTTTTATTATTTTTTTCAACTCCGTCTTGTTCGAATATATAGTTAGTGTTGTTTTGGTCAATGTTTTTTTGGTTCCACTAATATAAAATATCTGAAAAAAATTATTATAAAAAACTATTCAAAAGTGAAGTTGATGTGAAAAAGAGACAGGGGAATGAAAATTGCGAAGTTATAAAAGAAATTCTAGGGATTTTGCAAGGCAAGAGAGGTTTTCAACTGGGTTTTTAAAAGTTTTTTTTCTCTTTTACCGTTGGAAAGACAACTTTTTTAAAAATTCTTTTGCACGTAGATCTTCTCTTTCTTTCATATTTAATTTTCTTTATACAACACATTTTGTCTATTTGAAGCCTTTTTAACTCATTATTTTAAATGATATAATTCATAAAATCAAGTCAAAACAGTCAATGTCGATCCATTTTGAAAGTTTTGATATACTCAATTAATTCAATTACTTATAAAATCTATGCATCGATCAATTGAATTAAAATTTTATGTTTGATTAATTAAAATAAAATGAGCAATTTCCAAGTTTAAACTTAAGATTTAACTTTGATGCCATGTTAAATTATTGTTTGACTAAAAATAAATAAATTATTAGATAAAAATCGGATAAATAATAACGTCTAAAGACAAGTATTAACAGAAACTATTTATAAATTAAGAAGAGACTGCTTTGCTAATATATTTTGCTTTACAACCAACAAGTAAATAACTGAAGGACTTACCTATATATATTAATTTAACATCAAAACAAAAACCATGAGTACATAATATGGTGTAATTCGTACTTTAAAATATTTGTTACATATAGAAAAATAGATATAATACATAGACATAATCATTCATGATTAACTTTTATATACTTTTTTTATTCATAATGTTTTGAATTGTTGAAAATTCATAAAATGTTTGCTTTTTGTGGGAAAGAATTAATCGGTTGACTCAAATTGGAGGGAATTAATTTATCGAAATGTTGATTTATTTTTTATTCATATATTTTTGTTTTTTTATAAATACTATTGCAAAATTATGATTCACTTATTTTATAATTTTGGAAATAAAAAAAATGTTTAGTAAAATCTTTTAAAATTGTTTATTTTATAAGCTAGCACATTTTAACGATAATTTGTTAAAAGGTTATCTAAGACTTCATTTGAAATTGCGGTGTTTTTGTTATATTTTAAAAATAAAATTAAAAAAGTGTTTAATAACATGAATTTTTAGTGAGACTTGTTCATTTTTTTTATTAATATTTAGTATTTTTATATTATAGCAGACCTGACTTCAAAATCATAATACCAAATAGAGTGAAAAGATAGTGGTGTTTGATACTTAAGAGAAAACAAAAATAAAATTAATGACTTAATTTAATAGGAGTAACAATATATGTGTAAAATTGGGTTATGTAAATGACGTGGAATTTGACATGTCACTTTGTTAATAAGTATCATAACTCTAATATAATGGTTAAATTTTTTTATACAAACTAACGTAATAGAATTATATTGTTCCAGGTGTCTCATATAATTTTTTTTTATTCTTATAAATTGTCATTCACTATTATAAAAATGTGAGATATTTAATAATGATATAACACTACGACATCTATTTATATGAACGAGTTTGTATAGTAATTTGTATCTATAGTATAACTTATTATAAAATTATCATAACATATTATCATATGACAATTATTAATAGATACAACATTCATAAATGTAAATTTATTTAAATTCATAAATACACGCTAAAATTTGATGAAAAAAATTCAAATTTAAGGAGAATATAAAAATAATGTTTATATTTTTATTAGAAATTTCACAATATTAAGGATAAAATTACAATACTATAATTATGGCATCATAATTAATGAATTTTTATTACACTTTTTAAATCATGTTATAATTTACAATTTTTTTAAAAAAAATTAAAATAATATGCATAGATAATAGATTGAGAAATTACTAATTAAAAAACTTGCAATATATAACGTAAATTTTAGAAAATGTAATGAAAAATTTTAATAGAATATGAAGTTACAAGTCAATTATTGTGACTCATTAATTTGGTTGTTCGGCATTAATTTTACTTTTCTTTTTTCAAAGGATAAAAGATTGATCACAAATAATTGCACTTGACTTGTGTTGAGTGAATGTTGTTGGGGAGGTTGAGATTAATTGCAACCAAAATCTTGTTCCACGAGATGGGCATTCCGGAAGAAAGATTTAGGCCCAAAATTAAAAATAAAAATAAAAATTAGAGGAATTATTTCTACCCTATTATATATTTAATTAGACCAACATTGTGGAAAATTGAACTTATGGAGGGCATAGCTACCAACTAATGGGTGGTTGACATAATACTTTATAATATAAGATAATTATATTTATTGAATTTACCGTTTTTAATTCATACGTCACAAAAAATGACTTTCATTAAAACATTACTTTCACAAAAAATATTATCCACAATGGACTTAAAACATAACTTTCATTAAAAAAAAATTAAATGATAAATTTACAAAACATATAATTCACATAAAAACTTATATATAAATAATTTATTTAAACATTGAGGGGTCTATTAAAAAAATTATTTGTGTATTTAAGGTAGGTGTGATTGGATTCTTTGAGCGGTTGTCCCACCCCGCTACTTAGAGGCGTGTTAGTTGTATTTTATTTGATTTTGACTATTATGCATTGAGTCACCAAAACATCACAAAGGCAATGCTTCTCTCACCATAAATTTGGCAACAATTTTAGTGAAACCCTGCACGCAAAGCCAATTCCATGCATGACTTTCAACCAAAATAATTTAAAACTAAATTTAGTGACATGTTGTTTGGTTGTTTGCCTAATTCAATGCCACTATTTTTTAAACACGTATTGAAATTGTTGTCATATACCATTCATTTATGTAACCATAACGTCGTAAACAACTCCTAATTGTATCCAAAAATCAACGAGACATTATTTTTAAAGTTTAATTTTATATTTTCCCACCCAATTTCTTAGTGGTAGATCATGGCTTCGTGATATTAGGATTTGCTTATGGCACAAAGTTTTGTCTTCTTGTGGCCTCGCTCATCCTTCCAATCCACCTTCCCAATAAATAACTATAACTTTATGCTTTACAATATTAAAAATGAGTAATCCAATTATACAAATTTATTTATATAAATTAATATGATAAAAAATTATAAAATAAGAAAATGTATAAAAATAAAATTTTAAAATAAAAAATAATATTTATTGTTATTAAATTAATAATACATGTTAAAAATAAATTTAAAATAACAAATATTCGATAAATATTTATATTTAATTTTTTATTTTCGTAAAAATAATTATTAAATTTGTTAACGAATGCATCTTTATTATATATTTATTGATTCTTGTAAATTAATTTTTATCATTTAATTTTATAATTTTATAAGTTATTATTAAAATATAATTAGAAAATTTGTTATATATATAATTTTAAGGATACAAATTAAAACATAAAATTATATTTTTATTATATATTTCACATAATTTATTTATTTTTTACTGACATAAATTTTTATTTATTTATATAAAAATATAAAATATTTAACAATAATATAATATTATGTCACTTATTCGTACCAACTAAGTATGTTTCTATAATATAATATATATATATATATATATATATCCGGTTGCGTTTGAATCTGTCATTTAATGCTTGTACATATCGACTGACTCATGCTGATATTAACATACACGTACACAACTCATAAGGATAATGTAAATCGTCATTCTAAAAAAAAATTTTCCTATAACGTATGATATTAAAATAACGTATGAATTTGGGCTGCATTATAATTAAAACTATATAGTAAAAACTGATCATATTAGACTGTAAAAAAATTATTAATATTTAAAATAAATTTGAACAAATTCATTCATTTCGCCTATCACGTAATTTAAAATGTATTTTTAAAAAGTAATTTTAAAATATTTAATATTATATTCTTATTTTTTTATTTAATTAAAAATAATTTCATATAAATATTTTAATCAAAATGTCTTTGATCGTAGTATTACACTTGGAATAAAAAACCAAGCAACCCTTTTACATCATCAAGCACCAACGGTTTTCCGTAAAAAATTGTGAACTCAGATCTGACCAGACCCGAATGCCGTCTTAGTAATATTTGTTGCAGAGCCAAAATCCTGATTTCTCGAAATATGAAAACTCCCACGCTGTCTGTCTTCTTCATCCATCCATTTTTAAATTTATGATAAATATAATTAAATAATTTTTTAATATTATTTTTCATCTCTTATTTATATCGCGTCTTCAAATCTGCATAAACAATTTCTTTCTCTTTGAAAGTTGCGAACTCGTTAATACGCGCACAGTTTCTTCTCTCTCTACAATTCAAATCATAGCTTAAAAAGGAGAAGAAAAATAATTTAACAGAGTAGCAGAGGCCATGGCGATAGCGGCGGCAGCTGTCGTCGTCCCATTGGGTCTTCTCTTCTTCATTTCAGGCCTCGTTGTCAATCTCATTCAGGTGGGTTTTTTTTTTTTTTTTTTTTTTGTGAAAATTTTATTTTGTATTTCGATTTATGTCGTTATTCATTGAGATTTGATTATATTAGTTTATTAGTTCTGGATTTTTACATATTCAATGATTTTTATTTTCTTTTTGGTGTGTTGTTTTCTGTGTGTTCGATTTTAGTTATTTGCAGCGTAGATTTGCTGTATTCAATATTATTATGTAACGGTTTTTTTCCTCTTATGTTTTGTGTTTGTTTCTTGAGAAAATGTGGTCAATGAAAAAATGACGTAAAATTTTGAAGCTTAGAGTTTTCATTCTGTGGGACCTATTTGAAATGATTTAAACTGTTGGTTAATTGAAATTAATCCTACTATTCGGCTCCATTATGACTAGGATTTTCTATTTTGTGTTTAATGTAGGTTCTGAAACTCGTGGGGCAATTAAGCTTGATTTAAGTTCTATTTTATTTTTCCTTCATAGATGAACACGGGGTATTATGCTTTGTATCTGTTAGATGTAAAGGCTCATAGTTTTCATGAATACTTTTACAGTCTTTTCTCATTTTGGGGTTATGATTAAATTTATTGAATTGGTAAATTCAACTTGTTTCAGGCTGTTTGCTATGTGACTATTCGGCCACTGTCAAAGAACACTTACAGGAGGATCAATAGAGTTGTAGCGGAATTGTTGTGGCTGGAACTTGTATGGGTTTTTGATTGGTGGGCAGGAGTTAAGGTGTTAACTAATTTCTTATATCTCATTAACTTTTAATTCATACGGTTTCAGAATTTTTCAATTAATTTTGTTATTCACTGATCAATGATCGATTGTCGAGTACTTTTCTTCGTGTTATCTTTCCAGATCACAGAGAGCTTCCAGTTTGAAACTTTACCCAGTTAGCTTCTATTAATGGTTGAATGTCTAAGGAACCACTTGGTTATTCACTATGAAGTGCTTTCTTCTTTTAAAACTAAACTAAAACAAGAAAAATTACTGTTTGGTTACTTTTTCAAAAGGTAATTTTCTAGAAGTAGGAAGCGCCGAAGCAGAAGGTTTGCTTTTTCTGAAATTGTGTTTTTTTGCTTTCAAGAGTGGGGTTTTTGAACCTAATAAGTATTCAAGAATTTCTAAGACTATATTCTTGCTCATATCATTTTATCTTGAGGTTCTTAGCAATATATTTGAGAGTGTTATTGTTCAAAAGCAAGAAAACAAAATGTAATTTTATGGAAACTGCTAATATACTTATATCAGGAAGTAAATATCTCAGGTCATCTTTAGATAAGAAAAATGTTAAAGCCGAACAAAATGGTGACTAGATCTCGTTCTCTTATAACCAATTTATGCTTCTAGAAAGTCTTTAATGGATAACTTTTGGCCTTTCTCTTGTATATACGTTACTGAGAGACACAGCATGATCATAAACATATTTCAAACTAAAAGAACTATCCAGGCAATTAAATTCCAAAAAACCTTCGTAGCTTGAATCATGGAGTTAACAGCTGAATAGGTGAAGTTTTTATTCTTTCTTGTTGTAAGGGAAAAAGGTGAGGGCAGTGGAATTTGAAAGGAAAAGAGATGGTGATATCTCAATTTGTACCTACACCTGTTAAATTTTAAGTAGTAACTATTCCTACTGTAAATGAGATAGATATGTGCTCATTCTTGTTGCAGATTTGCCTGCCAACATATTTAATTGGATTTTTATTCTTTTGTGCTATTAGGACTGAATAGGCTGTTTCTTTATTACTCTGTTTTAAAGTTATTTAAGGAAGCAGTAGTTTTCTTGCATTTCTGTGTAGACATCTAATTGCTAATGTGTAGTGTGGCTGTTATCACTTAAGCTTTTCTGCTTGCATCTTTGTTCGTATTAGATCTTTTATTAGTCTGGTACATTGTTGCCATTGTAAAGAAAAAACTAGGCAATCATAATGTTTGGCCTGGTTGATTGTTGATATTAGTCAATATCTGTGTTATGTTATGGTTGGATGATCCAGCTAGACTTAATCTATTTTCTTTTAGGAAAATCTTCCATACATGATATTGAAAAACTTTCCTAAAGGAAGGGAAAAAAGGAAGAAGAAAAAAAATATTAGCATACTTTAGCAATTTGTTTTAAGTCTTTCATCATTTTGCCCTTCCCTTTTCTATACTCAATATATTAAAAAACTTTGAGTCAGCAATGAGATGATCCTTTTTTAACCATGGAATTGTTACAGTGCAAGGCTAGCTTATGCAGCCTCCAGAAATTAGCTTCTGATTATTTAAATTCTTCTGGCTGCAGGTCAAAATTTTCACAGACAGTGAAACATTGCATTTAATGGGTAAGACTAAAATTTCCATTGACACATACATGTAGTATTTGTGTTTCCCAAGTCTTAGAAAGAGGATAATATTGCGCTTTGTGAAATTCTGTTCGGTAGCTTATTTATCTGCTCACATTGGAATTTTCAATATTGCAGGTAAAGAACATGCACTTGTCATTTGCAATCATAGAAGTGACATTGATTGGCTTGTTGGATGGGTTTTGGCTCAGGTACATAAGTTATATATTGCAATCTTATTCTGGCGTGTACACACATGTACAAACAAGATGTATGCGCACATGTATGCATGTATAGATGCATAGAAACACAGAAGAAAATGTTGGTGCATAATTTATATATATATATATATATATCTCCACGCGTGCATAAGGTTTACATATGTTGTGCTCATGAGCCGCAAGTTTTATATTAAAGACATGTAAGCTCATCGAATGTGTATAAATATAAAATTTATGGTATTTTTCTTTTTTCAAGAATCAGTGTTTCTAATCTAATATTTGGTTACAAGGTTTCTACTGCTGAGTTATTGTTAAATTTGCTTATTGACAGCGGTCAGGTTGTCTTGGAAGTGCAGTAGCTGTTATGAAGAAATCATCAAAATTTCTTCCGGTATGCTCTAATCTGACTGACACTTTTTAGCAGTTTTTGGTTTGATTGACCTTATTTCCGAAATAAATTTATTTGACGTTTAATATCTAATTCTTTACTCTCGAATGTAATTTTTACCAATTTAGAATGGAGTAGCATTTTCAATTTGAAAATCTGTTTTTGTATATTTGGTTCTGGACCTGTGGTACGTTGGGCTTTAGGTACTATACAATTTTCAAGCCGTTGCTCTTTTTAAATGGAAGGAGAAACATTTTTAAACATATATGTGGTTTTGATCTTGGAAGAATCTAGCTCAAGTGGAATATAAAGCAACAAATGTTGTTTTGCCTTGGCAATTAGTACTTGTCATGTGTCAGTGTGAATCTTCATCTTGATAAATGAAATGATGAAAATTCAAGTGCCTTTTTAATTGTTTTTTCACTCCGTTTCCTGTCCTGTTTAAATGTCATTTGTCAAAACATTGTCATTTGTCCTTTTTTGATGATTGTAAAAGATTTATAACATGTCCAATATGTGCAGGTCATAGGTTGGTCAATGTGGTTTTCTGAATATCTCTTTCTGGAAAGAAGCTGGGCAAAGGATGAAAACACATTAAAGGTATGGCACTCTATTAGTTTGCCCTAAATTTACTCATACACATTTGTTTCTGTACAGCATTTATATATCTCATGAACAGTTTTTGTTCCATGTTCTTTCTTTATCTATCTTACATGCGAATCTGCCTTTTGACCTCTACTGTTGATTTCCTCTGAATCTTGTGGGACTATTTCTGCAGTTAGGTCTCCAACGTCTAAGAGACTACCCTCAGCCCTTTTGGTTGGCTCTCTTTGTAGAAGGAACTCGCTTTACACGGGCAAAGCTTTTGGCAGCTCAGGAATATGCAGCTTCAACAGGATTGCCTGTTCCTAGGAATGTTCTGATTCCTCGTACAAAGGTTGATTCTCACCCTCTTTTTTTCTTTTCAATAATTTTTTTTTCTATTATCCAATTTTGTCCTTTTTTTCTTGCTTCTACTTTCAAATCTTTCAGATTCCGTAGTTGAAAACAAAATCTAAACAAAAGATCATGTGCTACTGTAGTCTATCTAGTTTTGTCCTGTTTGTGATATTGTGCTATTCCAGCTGAATGGTATTTTGTTGCTTAATTATGAGGCATCATTCTTTAAGTCCAGGGTGTATGCCCTAAAAGTTTAACTGTACTTTTTGTCTTTTTAAATTATATGTTGTTAAAATGACTTGCCTGAAATTGATTATTGAAAAGTGTCATACCCTTCAACTGTAGCAAGAATACTCAAAAAACCTTGTTAGCAGGCATCACCATATTGTAAATGTGTAATATAGAATTTTTTCCCTCTCTCATTGATTAGATTAATGGGACCGTCTTTGGCATAACAATGGCTTAGGCCAAGGTCTAGACACAGAATGTTTTTCCTATATTACAGTGTTTGCTGTTTAAGTTTTATGATTTATTATACATGAGCTGTGAATCAAAACATGGTTTTTGGATTTGTAGGAATTGAGTTCCTAGGCATATTTTTTTATTCTCTTGGTGCTGCTTTATTTAACTAATGTCAGTTACTTGTAATAGTGTTGCTTATTGGAACCATTTATAGATAAGTAATTGATGTTGAGTAACCATTGCGCAAAAGCTAAGCTTAAGCTCACTGAAAAGGGGCCGACAATAGTTTTTACTGTCTTACACGTCCCTTCGCGAGTATGGTTGAGTTTAGTGCAGCAAATTTTGGACACTATACTATGCCAAATTTAAGGCTATAGTTTCATTTTTTATAAGACATAATTCGGATATTGAAGGTGGCATTATGGTGGATTAAACACACAAACAGACACAAATGCTGAATCTTGAATTTTGTAACCAGGATATTATTTGCTCTCTTTTTCTTATCTCATTCCTGTTGATGTACCTTGAATAGCTTGGTAAAAAATGGACTGAGCATTTCTGTTCAACTGTTATCATTGTGGCTTATTCTAAGATGGAACTGTTGTCAGTCCTCAACCTTGATTCTATATATGCATAGCATTCATCCTAGGGTCTGATTATTGCATTTTGAAATTGTAACCTAATAAATGTAGTTTTCAGGGATTTGTTTTGGCAGTGAGTCATATGCGCTCATTTGTGCCAGCCATTTATGATGTAACAGTAGCTATTCCTAAAAGTTCACCTGCACCTACAATGCTCAGACTCTTCAAGGGCCAACCTTCTGTGGTAAGCTATCTGAGATTGAGTCCTTAAGTAACTGTATAAAGCATATTACATATTTCTTTGTGATTACATATGGCTCTGCCCATGGAATTTAAGTTATTTCTTATGGTTTCATATTGCTTATAATTAAGATGCAGTATTTATCCTTTTGTTGGAACATTTCACTTGTTCTATTTATGAGTGTGGATTGTGGTATACCTGTGTGCTTCAAAAGACATGTATAAAACAGGGTTCATCAAGGCTGAAAACTTTGTTATGACAATTGATACTTTCTTTTAAATTTCGCATTCCTATTTCGTCTTATTTTAGGGGCATACGACATCCTATGATTATGGATCTTATCCTGTGCATGCAAATGAGTTAAGGTATAAAGTGTAGTCACTGATGTTACTTCCAATGAGAATTGAACAAAGAGAGCAGTTTTGCGGTCTAACACGCTGTTTCTGATTTTGCATAATCTGCTCAGTGAAATGAATTTTGGTTGGTGCAAGTTAAAGTTTGTCAACAAGTGTTCATGTTCATGATAACTTGAGAGTTTCTTGAGTCATTCAATGCAAAGAGTTCAGAATTTGAAAGCAATTTGGGTCTAGGTTGAACAAGTTGAATGCCAGATAACAATAAATAAGTTGCTTTCTTGGTTTTTGTTCTCATCCCTTTGAGAAGGTTGGTAGGGATGGTAGTCAGTTTTTACTGAAGCTCAATCCAGTCTAGTGTTAATGCAATCCAGTTTGATCTTGCATTGAAAATCATCACAATTTCAAGTGGATCAGAGGATTGGATGATTGGTAGAAAGCAGCAATCATAGAGTCATATGCTATTAATCTGGATTTTTAACTTTAATGAAGGTAATGCCTCTTTATCTCTTGCAGGTGCATGTGCGCCTCAGAAGGCATTCGATGAACGAATTGCCTGAAACAGATGATGCTGTTGCACAATGGTGTAGAGATGTATTTGTGGCCAAAGTGAGTATTATTCAACTAGTCCAGGATGACGGCAGTATTTGTGTATAGTGCAGGTGTACGTGTTTTGAATAATAATTGTGTCCTAGACTGAAGGAAATAAGTGATGTATAAACTTTTACAAAGCTGAGCACCCCTTGATGCTTATGCATACAACTTATTCTACCCTGCTCTATACTCTTGCTGCTTATGCCTTAACTTTTTACTGGTTGTTCTGGTAAACTATATTTCTGATTGCTTGCCTTTTGATTTTGCACGCAAGGACTCGCTCTTGGACAAACATAATGCGGATGACACCTTCAGTGACCAAGAGCTGCAGGAAATTCCCCGTCCAAAAAAATCACTTCTGGTGATATACTAATCTCTTAAACCTGGCCAATTTCTGATTCGATTGTGTTCCTAGTCAGGGTTATTGACATTGCTTGTGGATCTAATTATTATCTTCTACTGCAAACAGGTTGTTATCTCCTGGTCATGTTTGGTGATATTCAGTGCTCTGAAGTTTCTCCAGTGGTCTTCACTTTTATCCTCGTGGAAGGGTATTGCACTAACGGCATTTGGCTTGGGCATTGTAACCATTCTTATGCATATCCTAATTCTCTTCTCTCAGTCGGAGCGATCTACCCCCTCCAAGGTGGCCCCAGCAATGCCCAAGAACAGTGGAAAGACTGGGCAGACAAGACAAGAGAAACAATAGTAAATCAGAGCTTGATCCTCAAGTTTTTGATACATTGGGAAATTCATCAGCAATCATAATTTTTCAAGCTTATGAAACATGTAGGTTACATACCTCTATCCCCCTAGAGTACCTCTGTGCTCAAACAAATATTTACTAGTTAATCAGGATAATTTTGTATAGACTGTATCTAAACTGGCTGTTGTAGCAGTGCTCAGATTAACTAGATTGTATGATTTTCATAGGTTTTCTTTTGACCATATGTATCTTTGCGGAGTATTGAAATTCTAAATGCATTTTTCCTTGTGTGACTTGGCAATCTTGTGAATGGCCTTTTTATTCTCAAAACACCGAGCTGCAGATTTTGTCATGCATGGAATGGAATGTTAAATCTCGAAACACCGACAGAAATCATTAATATATTGAGGGTATGTTACACTTGGCGATTTGAATTGGTAAACGCAGAATTTGAATTGTCACATCATTTTATATAAATCTAGTAGTATAAAAATTTGAATACTTAGCAATACTATTCTCTTAAACTTATTTTTTTTAAAAAAATGATATTATTTTTTTTTTAAAAATGTAACAGTAATAATCATATAGTTATTTCTGTTATTGGATGTTATGGTATCGATATAACTAACATGTACATATTGTGTGTTTCTGAATTTTAAAGAAACATCTGGTCATTGTTTTTGTTTTTTTTTTTTTTTGGTCTGAATATGTTAAAATACTTTCATGACAATTGTTTTTGAAACACATTTAAACACAACCTGTTTATCAGTGTTATTAAACTTAAAAATAAATACTTTAAAATTATTACATAGGAGTAATGTTGGATTTTCTAAAAATTGATATCGAAAATGTATTTTAATGTTAGATGCTCTTTCTTATTGTTTCTGGATATCTAGCATGGCATCTAGTCGAAACCTCTCTTAGAAAACATATACGGGCGGGAATCATAAGAGAGTTGGGCTTGGATTCATATTTAACCCGACTCCGCGCTTCCTGCCAACGTCTTCTACTCTTTTCTTTCTTGTAGTCAAAGTCACTCCGCTCACTCTAGCTCTACCGTCGCCGTCTTTTCAGTGTTCAAGACAATCGCTAACATGAATCAAACAACAGAGGTCTCTCTCGCAAAGCCGTTAGTTTTCTCTTTCTTTTTTCTTTTTTAAATTTTTACTGTGTTTGGATAATGAAGCTATGGTTGCTGAGTAAATGTCGGAGCTTTGAAATTATTCTTAGTTGTTTGAAGCTCGCATAACTGAAAGATAATTACGAAGTGAAGTTTTCAGTTCATTCCTAGTCTGAATTCGAACTTTATTACAGGTTACGACGGAGTCTGTGAAAGCGGTTTGGTTCAGTCTGTTAACAGATGAAGAAGTTCGAAAGCATAGTTTTCTTAGAATTACCGAACCACAATTGCTCGACCGGGTAGATAGACCATTGCCAGGTGGATTGTATGACCCGATATTGGGTCCGCTAGATGAAACTTCGCCGTAAGTTTTTTCACCAATTATCAGTTGTTTTTGTGCCCACAACTTTCTCGCTTCTAACTTTATTTAAAGATTTGGCAGCTTTATAATTGTGTAAATCATGGTTTTCATCAATAACTAGTGCTTATTGATTGCATGACACAGTCTATGTTGCCAAGTCTTTGCTTATCAACACACCTTTAATAAGATTGACATGTTGCGAAATTATCTAAGTAGGTTATGAGTAAAGGATAGACGTGCTCGATTAGATTGTCATCTGCTAGTGAGGTTATGTTGATAATTTTCTGTATAAATGGAAGTTCTGTGTACATGACGTTTCATTTATTCAACTTTCTTTGCATTGAGGTTTGGTACCATTAAATACATATTTTCATTCTGCTTGATTAGTCTTGCTTCTTTTTGAATGAACATATTTCACAAATTCTTAACATATTCCAAACCATAACATTTACCAC
>JAXCLQ010016494.1:0-35733 GCA_035584115.1 Cedrela odorata | reverse complement strand
AGCATTGTTGCTCTTGGATGAACCAATACATCTCTTTGCATGTCACCTTATCACATTGATCATATATACAACACTTTGAAGTCCTTCAATCAGTTTGGTTCGCCGAGGAAGACGAAGAAATTTGGAGGCAAAGAGAACAAGGTACGCGTAAATGGGGTTCTTACTTGCCCGGTTAAATTGGATTTCAGCCCGAAATCAGTGTTGAGGGTGAACAATTATCAGGAGAAATCGTGTAAGAAAGTGTTGGATTTGAATATTCCTGTGAAAACCGATGGTTTAGGTGGGGATTCAGGGCTTTCGTCGCGGAGGAGTTTTAGTCCCCTGTTTGATCCAGAACTTATTGCTAACTACGAGAAGGAATTATCCGAAGGCGAAGAACAAATCAAGAGAATCATTTTACCAGCATTCAGTACTCGAAATTACAGAGATTCACCAGCGTCTATGCTTAAACTTTTCGACAAGAAATGCCCTCCCGGTGGCGAAAATGCCGTTGTGATTTACACTACAACTCTGAGAGGAATCAGAAAAACTTTTGAAGAATGCAACAAAATGAGATACATCGTTGAATCACATGAAATACAGATGTTTGAGCGAGATATATCCATGGATTCCGGGCTTAAAGAAGAGTTAAGAAACTTAATGCAAACAAAGGAAGCAAAAGTTCCTCTTCTGTTTGTGAAAGGAAGATTGATTGGTGGGGTTGATGACGTGATGAAGTTGGATGAAGAAGGCAAACTGGAAATTCTTTTCGATGGAATTCCGAAATCAATTGGCGGATGTGAAGGCTGCGCTGGTGTGAGATTTGTGATGTGTATGGAGTGTAATGGAAGCTGCAAAGTTTTGGATGAAGAACAGAAGAAAATGGTAAGATGTGCTGAGTGTAATGAAAATGGCTTGATACAATGCCCCATTTGTTGTTGATTTGGCTATCACTTACATACTTGTCGGATTGGCATTCTGGAAGATTTTTCCAATTTTTTTGGGTTCTAAATTGGGGTTTAGGCCTCCTAATGGTATTTGATTGATCAATTGTATTTCTGAAATTCTTGTTTAACTCGTGAGTGTGTGTGTGTGTATATATATATATAATCTACATTTCACGAACTATTACTGAAATTTGTAGATATATTCCTTTTTCATGTAGACTCCAAAGTTTGCTTAATCGAAGAGGATTTCTTTATTCCATTCATAATTTTTTAATTTGATATGATTTTATTGTCTCGACTTTGCAATGCCAATAACATCTCATTAAACAGTTACAGAACAAATTTTATAGTAATATAAATTATAAAAATTATTCATTGTATGGAAAAGATTACTTCAAAGGAAATCAATTCCCCAATGAATCTAAACAAATTTCCTATCTTCAAAGAATGAATCTAACCAAGCTAATTAAAATTTAATTTAATTCCTATACTAATTAATCTAGAACTAACTATTAACAGCTATGGCACTTCTAACAAAGTGACGCCCATCTCCCACGTTATACTTCCATACGAATACCCAGAACCAGTAGCTATTCCGGTCTAAAATGAACTGTATAACTCAACTTCTTCACCCCTCCTAAGAAGTCGAGAATTTCGGGTTCAACTATCACGCCAACCCCTTCAGGTTTCTCGACGGAAAGCTTGTAAAATTGTGGACCGTTTCTCTTCGATACAAAAGTTACAGTTCTTGTCACCGAGATTGGTTTGCTCAGATTGGATATGCCGCCATAATTCAGCTGGTATGCCGGAACTGGGTTGCAATTGCATAGGACATTTGTTCCGACGATGCTGTTCAGTTTTGATGAGTTGGTTTTATGATAGCAAAGGAAATTGAGAATACCTTTGTCTGAGAATTCGTAGACAAATCCTGGAGTCATTGCGCTTTCAGGATTTAAATATTCTGATCCAAAATCAAACGGGGTTGCTAAACTGTCATCGCCTGCCTGGATTGGATTTTCAGTATTGTCGAAAAGGAAAGCCGATGTCATTAATGCAGATTTGATTTCTGAAGCACTCCATCTTTTGTTCAAGGATTGTAATACAGCCGCTAAACCTGAAACATGAGGGGCAGCGGAAGAAGTTCCTGAATGGAAGCTATAACTCAATGCATCGTCAGGTTGGCCAATTGCTGGCGGCGAAGCTGCTAAGATGTTAAATCCTGGAGCAGTATTAGCTGGCTGCAACAGAAATATATATTGTCAATCAACACAATTAAAGTTGTTTCATATTTCGAAAACCAAAACAAAACGAAACATTTTCCTACTTTGGATTAAATCTGGGGTGAGGAGATTGGGTCCTTTTTATGAAAATGAAGCCATTTTTGGTGCTGGCTTAGTTTCTATCAATGGTTTTGCTGGTGAAATGCTAGCAACCGCGTTACTCCTGTAAAAATGTCGAGAAAATATAAGATCTTAGAGGTCTGGAGATCAAATCCCGTATAAAATAAAGCAAAATTATCGAGGGAGATTAACTTACTTTGCTGTGAGTATGTATTCTTGGAGTTTTAAGCCTTGTTCTTGGCCAAGTACAGCAGTAGGAATTGCGAAATCATCGATCATCGGCTCACCATTTTCTTGAATGATTATCATTCCAACACCTCCTGCTTGTTTTACCACCTCAGCTTTTGCAGCATTATCAACATCCGATCCATCACTGAAACATATCACTATTTTCCCTTGAACTTCGGCAGGATTTAAAGTGTTATTCTTACAATAACTGACAATTTTCGGACAAAAAAATGATTTAACAAATGATGTAGGAATAATACTGCAAAGATATATATATATATGCACAATACTGCAACATCTGCAGCTCTTGCATTGAAAGCAGATTGAAGGGGATGAGATCCCTGAAGTACTGCAAGATCGTCTGATACAAGACCCTTCAGATTGCTTGTTGCTTGAATCAAGATTATAGCTTCTGAAAATGAGTGTTTGCTTACAAAGAAAAACAGAGAGAAAACTTAAGAGAATTTTATTATATTCGATATATTTATAGTCACTAACTTCATCTATTTATACAAAGTATAGAGTAATCCAGAGAACTCTGGATAATTCTAGATACAATTATAGCTATTAACAACTATCATCTAAGCTAACAAACTTGCAACTAACTAATTCTAACTGATAACTTAACCCTGCTCACTCGAGTTCTTTAGCATCACAGTCATTTGAGTTCGGCAGCATCATAGTCAGCTTGCTTGAATCCTTCGACATCAAAGTCATACTATGTATCTTATTATCCCCCTCTCAAGCTCAATGGTTTAGGATAGACATTGAACTTGGATCGAAAGGCTACAAACTGAGGACATGACATTAGTTTGTAAGTACATCAACTACCTGATTTGTGCTAGGGACATATCAAATTTTCAACTCCTTGTTAAGCACTTTGTCACGAATAAAATGAATGTCAAGCTCAATATGTTTTGTGCGAGCATGAAAGATTGAATTTTGAGCCAATGCAACAGCACCATTATTGTCACACCAAAAAATAGGAGAAGTAGAAGGGTTCAGATGCAATTCTTTCAACAATGACTGAATCCAAGTTAGCTCAGTCGAGAGAGAGGCCAGTGCTCGATATTCAAACTTCAGACTTGATCTAGCAACAAATGGCTGCTTCTTTGATGACCAAATTATCGCCAAGATAAACACAATAATCACCTACAATTCTGCAATCATCAAGGTCATAACCTCAGTCAGAATCATAATAGACAATAAGTTCAAATCGACTAGTTGAGCTGAATTGCAAACCAAGATATAAGATAGCCTGTAAGTATTTGTGATCCTTTTTACAAGCTTGCCAATGCAGCATTGATGGACAAAATAAGAACTATCTAAACTTATTAATAGCAAAAGCAATGTCAAATCTTGTAAGAATGACATATTGCAAACCACCCACTATGCTTCTATAAAGAGTAGGATTTGAGAAAAGATCAGCATCATTCTTGAACAATTTCTGACTAGAATTCATTGGTATATCACAGCCTTTACAAGTAGACAAGTTTGCTAGAAGTAGAAGATCATTGATATATTTTGCCTGAGATAAGTGCAAACCAAAACTTGAAGAAGTTACTTCAATGCCAAGGAAATAATTGAAGCCAAGGTCCTTGAAAGCAAATGCAATGATAAGTTTGGTGATGAAAGATTCTGCAAGCTTAGGATAAGAACTAAGGAGAAGGATATCATCCACATAAATGAGTACTAGTAACAAGGAAGAATAGTTATATTACAGATATAGTGAAGAGTCTACTTTAAAATTAATAAACTTCTATTGAATAAGTGAATTTCTTAGCTTGTCATACAGCATGTGGAGCTTGCTTAAGGCCATAAATTGCCTTAGTTAACTTACAAAAATGTGAAGAAAATTTAGAATCTGTAAAGCCTTATGGTTGAGGCATGTACACAGCTTCAGAAATATATCCATTCAAGAAAGCATTGTAGATGTCAAGTTGTCTTATGGACCAGCATTTCATCACAGCAATACTTAATAAAATTATGACAATAGAAGCTTTTACAATAGGGCTAAAGATTTTAAAATAATCCACATCAGAGTTTTGATGAAAATCCTAGGCAACAACCTAGCTTTGAATTTAAAAACTGATCCATCTACATTATGTTTGGTTTTATAAACCCATTTATTCCTTATCAACTTGTAATCAAAAGAAAAAGATACCAAAACCAATTTTAATTTTTCAAAAGAGCCTCATATTCCTCCTGCATAACCTACTTCCATTAGGGATCATTTAAAGGCTTTAAGTTTAAAAATTCCATGTTTGGCACGAGTGATCAAAGGATGAGTGTTTATAGGATCAATAGCAGAGTAAGTAGAATTACAAGACAAAGAAATAGTACTTGAATTAATACTAAAAGTATGATGTAAATTGAGAGGAACAGAAGAAGTAGTATTGATAGGGTTGTAATGGGAAACTAATCAAAATAATTGTGATTATGTTGTAAATCTTATAAATCTTATTCATGAATTTAATAATATTATATTTTTCTATAATATATATTGGAAAATAATTCATCTTATACTTCCTCAAGATAAAGCCCAAATATTATACAATGTTAATGAGATCATGATAATGAAACTGTTTAATCGATGTATCTTCTTTTAAATTATTCCTGGTCATAAGACTATAGGGTAGAACCTCTATAATATTGTCAAGACTAGTATATACTTTGCATGCTCATCGAAAGGGTGTCGAATCTCATTAATCACTTATATGGAGATACTAATGCAAATATGTAGGTGCTCATTAGAGAATGAATTTACTGAATTGACTTACTACAAGAACACTCAAATGGTAGTCTTACTTTGTCAATTGGGAGTTCTTAGCAGTAATAGTGCTAGTGATCCTTTGACCTAAACCATCATGGTCATCTTGTGTGAGGATTATCATGTTTAGGTGCCATTGTATAGGATTCACAAGTTGTGAATTCTTAATAGGATGGTTGTTGGGTATGATCTGAACCATATAGAAGTGTAGTACAATATGAGATTTTTCATCTTTTATAAGAAAATAAAATGCTCTATATGAATGATAGAGTTATAACTCTCAAAGTCTTTAGCTAAAATAGGGTATGAATTAATAATGTGTTATTAATGCCAGCCATCGAATTATAAATTTAACATTCATACACATAGTATTGGATATTAAGGGTTTGACACTAGACCATACCCCTAATCCAATTTAAGCATTATATGACAATAAAATTGAATAACACAATAATTGGTTGCGAAAAGATTCATTTAAAGTGCTTATACATTTTATTATAATATGGGGGTCATGAAACATTACTAAATGTCAATCATAGTTAGTAGAAAAAATTGTCTTTTGGTTATAAGATAATTAATAGCATATATGATTAAAAGAGTTTAATAGTGGAAGAAAATTCATTTTTTAGGCCTTCTGTCATCTTCATAATGAACACATGAAGTCACATACAAATAATAGATGCACCGTTGTTTAAAGTTGAAAGTTGACTAAAATTGTATTTTAGTCATTTCAAAATCAGTGACAAGCTGACACTTGCATTAAAACTACATGATATCTTATAAAAAGCTCACAATTAATTCTATTTTTATTTTATAGTGTAATGTTATGACATTATATGTCTTAAGATAAAATAAAATATTTTAAGATAAATATTTGCTTTAATTGAATAATACTAAAAGACAAGTGTTGTCTTAAATTAAGACAAATAAGTTGTATTAAAAGATAATATATTATATATTTAAAATTCAAATTGTTTGAATTTTTGCAAAAAATATTTTTAGTAACATTATATCTACAAATTATCTTTTTATTTAAAATTAAATTTTTTTACCATTATCTCTTTCTTTTAAATTTTGAAATTTTTTTTAAAAGAAAAGTGATAAAGTTATTATTTTAAGAGAAAATGATAAGAGTTATCACAAGAGAAGATAATATATATTTTTGGTTTTCTTTTTTTTTTTTTAACGAAAAGTTCTATGTGAAATAAAAAAATTAAAAAGAAAAATGGTATTATTTTTTTTTAAGGTGAGCCAAGTGATTCAACTGTTGAAATCACCATTTTAAAAAGACATACAAAGTGAAACTCGATTGGTGCGTACTGATATAAAGGGTGGGTGATATCTCAAATACTTCAAAAAAAATCAAAATCAATAAATGTCTGAGTGGAAACTGAGTTATACAATTACAAAAGGTAATTTTCTATTCTTTTTATTATTCTACACTTGTTAATTTATGTTTGAAAATTTATGGGTTATTTGTTATGCAATAGATCTACTTTAGGGTTTCTCATCGTGATTAAATATTTAAATTTCCATTGCTTATGCGTATTAGAAACCCAACAAGCATCACATTCTGATAAGGATTGCTTAGACTAATTGGAGCTATGTAAGCCATGCTGAGAAACCAGAGGAATAATTGAAGTAACATGAGAGGAAGAAGGAGAAGAAGTTAAACATGAAAAACCATTAGAAACTAATTTAGAAAAAGGAAAGTCAATTTCATTAAAGATAACATGTTAAGCAATGTAAATTTGACCAAAAGAATAGAGGCATTATACCCCTTATGCAATGGACAATAACCCAAAAAAGTACAATTTGAAGAATGAAAATTAAACTTATAACAATTATAACGTCTCAAGAAAGGAAAGCAAGAACAACCAAAACCCTTCAAGAATGCATAATCAAGTTTGACCACAAGGAAATTTTCAAATGGAGAGATGAATTCTAAAACCATAGTGTAACCTGTTAATCAAATAAACAATTGTATGAAATGCATTCCATTAGAACTTCAGAGAAAAAGAAGCTTAAGTGTCACATACCGATAAATCGGTATTGTAATGGCATAGAGGTAAGAATATCCTACCCCTATAAGCCTTAGATAAAAACTTGTACACATGACCTATAATGCAGAAAACTACTAATCATATGCATGAACTCACACAAATACTAAGGGCTCTATGCCCATCAACACAATTCCAGACATAAACCAGGATACTCATAAATAAAAGAGTATATGCACACATATCAATATGCACAGAAATATACAGAAGACACACTCATAATATGTATAAATAATTAGGCGTCATGCCCAATGTACAAAACAGACACAACATTAACTCCTAGGTGACTGCATGAAAAATCTAGAATCCCAATGCTCTCCACGAATATCTCATAGAATCCTCACTTAAAAGAAAGTCCTGCACTCACGGGAAACTGTGGTGGGGTGAGTTTTGGAAAAAACTCAGTGAGTGAATACTGAAATGAAAACTTTATATAAATTCAGTTTCGACATAAAATATGTTTAAACTTAAAATCAATTTTAAACAAAAATCATATTAACAGGACATCCTCTGCATATTAAAATAATTCCCATAATTAAAATTTTAAATAGTCAAATGAAAACAGAACAATATATAGTGATGTGTTCAAATTTTGGGTCAGTTATCAGACCATCCTTTGCCCCCTACTTCTCACATGTACCGATACCTCCACAGAACACAAATCAGAATGTGCTTTCAAAGCACATAAACTTTCCCTCTTATATCTCCCGGCTAGGGTTAAGTGAAAATTAAAGTAATGGCTAGTATACTATCATAAATGCAAAAAAAAAAATAATAAATCAGAAATAAAATATAATTCAACACACAATGGCCTCCTCTTGGGCTCAAAACAATATCTCAACAACTCCATCTCAACAATATGCAAATATAGCTCAAAGCATATCTCATTTCCATACAAAATAGAATGTAAATCAATTTATATATAATTATTCTTTATTTCGAAAAACATTAAGTTTTATAAAATAATTTTAAAGGAATGAAAAACATGTAAAAATCCACTTACAGATATCGCAAAAAATGGAATAGAAGCTTGATCACTAGAGGCTGGATGGTCACTCCCTCGACGTATCTATAACATATTTATACTAATTATTAACATAATAATTTAAGTACACATTCTTACAATTTAACTACGATATTGATATAAACCAAGTTTTTTTCCCCCCTTTCTGAATTCTCTTTTATTTTACAATCTTAATCTAACGATTAATACATGAGTTATCCATTATACTTAATTCACTCTTACTAACCAATTATGCACGATAACAGATTATTTTGAAATCTAAATCAAACGCAAACACTACTGTCACTACTCATTTCTTCCGACAAAATTTAATTTTACCTAATCTAACAACTATAACCTAACAAGTATATTCGGCAAAAATTGTTTGTGATAAATAGTAATTTTGTCATGAACAGTATTTTCTATTATAAATAGTAACTTCCGTCATGAACAGTACCCGTCATGAACAATAAATTATCGAAAAATGCATAAATGCAACAACAACGAAGGTAGGAATCATACTGACAGGTCAATTTAACCCGAAGACGTCCAAATTGTAAGTAATTTCAAAAATTTCCATTTTGTGAATAGTAATACTATTCTTCTCTCAGCTAAATCGTTAACCGAATCACCCCAAACGAAGCTCCTAGAGTTTATATTGTGTCGTATAGATGTGATTTGTACAAGAAACAAAACTTTAATCGGTTAGAAATCGAATAATTTGGGAGAAATTAAAAAAAATTTAAAAAACAAGGTAAAGAAGCAGCTGCTGGAAAGAAAAAGAAGATACCCTGCGTTTGATTCTCAGTCAGCTTTAATTGAAATGAAAATTTATAAAAATTACACATTTGCCCTAAAAAAATTAAAAGGAGCTTAAATAGAAAAAGGGTAAATACGTTATTTAAAAAAATTTTATGTTCCAAGCTTCAATTCTCCTTTATTTGATCTTAGATTTGAATCCAATTTAATTTATATCGATCCTTATTGAGTCCTCTTTCAGTAGAACCAAACCCTTTATCAATCAGATTTTTCAATCAATGCCAATTTTCATTTGAAGATCGGGTACGCGAATAAAGTTTTAAGGAAATTTTTTTCTAAACTTAATAAATTGTTATCAAATCACTCCCAATAGCTAATTAAACATTAATTTAATGTTGTTAACTCAATTTTTAATACCTCGACATAAATTTATAAAATGACCAAATTACCTCTGGTATATAAAATTACTAAAATACCCTTAGTTTAAATTTTAGGGTATTACATTGAGATAACAAAGTGAGTCATAATTGAACAATGTGTTTATTTTTCCTTTCCACCACACCATTTTGGTGATGAGTGTGAAAGCTAGAGTATCTATAGTAGTGCCATGTTATTTAAGAGAATGAGTGAAAGTAATAAACTCCCCACCATCATCTAATTGTAAGGTTTTAATAGGTTTTTCAAATTACTTTTTAACTTAGACTTTGAAGAGAAGAAAAATGGACAAAGCTTTTGATTTAATCTTTAAAGAAAAAAATCCAACAATAAAAAGTATGGGCATCAATAAAACTAATGTAATATCGATAACTAAGTGTTGAAAGAGTAGATGTAGGACCCTACAGATCAAAGTAAACAAGTTTTAGAGGAGCTAAGGTTTTAATATCATAAACAGGAAAATGTTAACGATAAACTTTTCCACATTTGTAGGCATCATAGAAATTAGGTTTCATGGTTTTATTTACGTGAACAAATGCTTTACAATTTTGTAGTATGGACCCTAAAACCTTATTGATAGGGGTGTTCTAGTTGTCTATATAAAACATTGATGAAACCCAATGAGCTATTTACAACAACTAGTCTAGCAAAGGATGACACTTGTTTATTACAAAGAAAACTTAAAAAGTTATAAATAACATCATTAGAAGATGAAACAACAGAATTTGATAAACCGTAACAACAAGTGAATAAAATAAAAACATAGAGATAGATTTGGCACACAAGATTATGTAACATGACTTAAGTAATCAGAAGAAGAGCATAGAAAAAGTTTATATAGGCTCTTTACAGTTATGCCCGTCACCAATAATGTATTCTTCTTCTTGTCCTTAATGAGACAAAAAAACATCATGAAATTCCGTAATTAATTTGTTATCAAAAGTTAATTTTGAAATGCTAATCAAATATTTGGTTATTTGAGGAACACAAAGTATGTTGTTTAGATAATTTTTTTAAGATATAGATGAAGGATCGTAGTGTTTGAAGAAAAAAGTTTTGTTGCCAATGTGTGTGATTTGTAAACCTAAGTCATTCCCAATAATCAACTTATTAGTAATTATGAATTCATAGCCAGTATTGAGATTATTGACATTATTTGTCAAGTGATCTATAGCACTACTATCTAAGTACCACCTTTTATCTTTAGCACCTTCAATATTCGCCAAGAAAGTTATTTTGTTTCCTTGTGCTTGACCCAGTCCTAAGACTTGTGCTAGATTTTGAAGCTTTTGATAAGTCAATTGATAATGTTGTTGATGGGGTTGCTGCTGTAACTAAGGTGGTATGTACTCTCTATTAAAACAATGACAATAAATGGCAACAAAGTGAATAGGTTTGAAGTAAATTTGACACATTGACCTATTGTTTCCTCGATCTTCAGGTTCAGTTCCAAGCCAAATAGTTTGTTCCATCGAGCATAAAGGGAACAACAAAAGAAAATGAAGGTTGTGGCAGTAAATTTGTAAAAATAAAATAAAAAAAAGATACACATTAACAATCGCTATGGCTTTGATACCAAATCAAGATTATAACTTCTGAAAATAAGTGTTTGATTACAAAGTGTTGATATAGTAAAAATTCCCCTATGGACTCAGTGCACCAGCAACATTCTTTTTCTTCTCTTTACTTGACTGATTGTTTAACCTACAACGACAACGAAATTCTTAGGGATGAAAGTCAGTTGTTCGATGAAAACCCTCAAATGCTTAAGTCAAGATTTTACTTTTTTAATATGAGAAAGAAGAATCAAAGATAATATAGGCTTGAAATCTCAGAGTTACATTATCCGTTCCTGATTGTTCTTAGTCTCTTTTTATAGGTGTTCATGTCTCTCAAGTATGGTAAAATTATATGGAATTTGGAAATAGGTATCTCGTTATACAAGAATCTCAAAGATTCCATTAGGTAAGTATCGGCTTCTGGATTTTGTGAAATCTTATACCCTTTTGGCGTAGATTATGTTTACTAGGCTTAAGATTCTTATTATGTAAAGAGTTTTACTTGTTAAGAATCCTTATTATAGAATAATTTGTGAAAAACATGGGAAGGAATCGAATCATTCACAGATAGGTAACTGTAATGAGGTCTCGAAAACCACTACGTGAGGCTTCTTCAAGTAGCTAAGACGAATTGTCATGCACGTCTGAGATCTTTATTAACATGCCCGAGATCTTCATAAAAGATCTCAGTTTAAGATGTCGACCCGAGGTCTTCAACTCGACTTTCGTGCCAACCCGAGACCTTCTAATTGCCCTCAAAAGGTCTCAGTTATTGCCAAACTTGAGGTATTCCTTACCATCTGGACAGCTCTTCTCAAGTGGTGTTAAGTCTTGGAATGCTACTTATCTCTTTATACAAGATTGTTTTGAGTTTGTGACCTATTAGGCTCCGCGTGTACTTTGGGCCATATACCCAACACAAAGAAAAACAAAGGAAAAATGAGAGAAAACTGAAAAGAATTTTATTATATTCGATATATTTACAAAGTCATTAACTTTATCTATTTATACAAAGTATGGAGTATGCCAGAGAACTTTGGATAATTATATATACAATTACAGCGGTTAACAACTTTCTTAACTACTTTCATCTAAGCTAACAAACTTGTAACTAGCTAATAACTTAATCCAGCTCACTTAAGTTCTTCAGCATCACAGGTAGCTTACTTCAGCCTAAATATTATTAATTATTACTTCATTTTTTATCAAATTTAATTAATATGCAACAAATCAAAGCTTAATTTTATTTTCCATCAAAGATGAATTACTTTCAAGCTGCATAGAATGAACAAACTGTCAATAGTACTTGCTTCAACAATAATCATCCAGTGAGCAACATTGGCAATAAAGATAATCATATTTCTAAATGCACGGTAAGATTATATGGAAACACAATCTTCAATGTAATCATTGGCAATAGAATCATAATCAATTGTAGTAATTGACATAGTAATAACATTAACATTATCTAAAATTCCATCATCATAAGCTTTAGCACAAGAACAATAATTGAACCAGTAAACTTTGTACAAAAACAAACATGCATAGGGAGCTCCACCTAAGACAACTTGGTTCTACACTTCGGGAAGCGAAACAATGTTGACTCATGTGCCAACATCGATTGAAGTCATGTGAGTCCCTTGGTCGAAGTCATCTCTTGTTGACTGATAAAAAAGCTGGTAAGAATTCTCAAACAACCTTTTTTCTAATTCATATCCTTGATAATAATAATAGGCACCAATTATTTAACTAAATGATTATTGATCAATTAAATTTTAATATAAAATAAATTAGAATTAATTGATTTAAAAATGGAATTAATTATTTTTTACTTGCTACAGAACAATATTGTGAAGTTTCTCTCCTTCAATTCAATTACCTCTGAAATATTTTAAGACAGGTCATAATCAATGTTGACACTGATTTTTTGGCTTCAAGATATTAACAAGCAAAACCTTCATTCTCGACTCCTCGATGCCTCATCTCTTATAAAACAAAGAAAATATTAAAGGTGTTAGTATATGGTCTTTAATAATCCTCCAATGCTTAAATTAGCAGTATTTTACTATATTAAAAACCATAAATAAAAATAGTATTTAAAGAGAGAGAATGGAAATAAAGTTGAGAGAATGTATTCGTAGTAAAATAACAACGACCATAAATAAGAATAGTATTTAGAGAGAGAGAATGGAAATAACATAAAATTCTCTTTTTCCTGTTTCCCTTTGTTATTGATGATCTTCTCTTTTTATAAACTTTTATCAGGTAATTATGCCAGCTGACTTGTCAAAAGGCTACTTCAAAATATATCTTCTATATTATCCTTGTAACAATTAATATCATATTATATTAGTTCTTACTCTTCAAGATTTAATCTACCTATCTTAATTTACTACTTATTTTTATCTTAGCTTAATTATATTTGTTGATTTTTTAATAGATAAAACTATTTTTTGTTCTGCTTTATTTTTTTGATAGTCACATATATCTCTTTATCATTTAGATATCATTTGTTGATGCAACAAAAATCCTTAATCGGATCTTGTGCACCAACAACAATCTTTGTCTCCTTGCTCAATAGTGCGTTCAATCTATAATCACAATAGAAACCTAGAGGGTAAAAAGTCGGTTGTTTGGCGAAAATCCTTTAATGCTTAAGTTAGGGTTTTGATTTGTATGTGAGAAAGAAGAAGAAAATATAAGTATTATTTAATACCAGAGTTTCATTATTCGTACTTCGTTGTCATTAACCTCCTTTTGTAGATGCTCATGTTTCTCAAATATAATAAAATTCTATAAAATCTGGAAACAGGTATCTCACTATGCGAGAATCGTGAAGATTCCATTAAGTAATCATCGACTCCTGAATTTTGTGGGATCACATGCCCTTTTTGTGTAGAGTGTGTCTATCAGGCTTAAGATTCTTATTATGTATGGAGTTTTACTTGTTAAGAATTCTTGTTGTAGAATAATCTAGGAAAAATATGAAAAGGAAATGAATCATCCATAGATACGTAACTGTAGTGAGATCTCAAAAGCCACTATTTGAGGTTTCTTCGTTCACTTGAGATGGTCTCATGTGCTGCATGCTTGAGACCTTTATTGGCTGTATCCGAGGCTTTCACAAAGAGACCTCTGAATGAAATTCTGACCCGAAGTCTTTTAATGCAACTACTGGAGGCCTCGACTCTAGTTTCTCACGAGTTCCTTGTTATCCGCTGGACAATTCTTCTTAGATCAAGTCAAGTCTCAGGACATTATTCAGCTCTTCATGAAACCTTAATCTAGGCTAGGGGCCTACTAGGCTTCATATACATTCTGGGTCGTATCCCCAACATTAAGCCCCCCCAGTTTTAGTAAAAAATAACCATTTTGACGAAAACTAAAAAGTTTAATTTAAAAAAAATATGTCTATTTGCGAGTTTAAATGTTTAACTTAAAATCCGTCAAGTTCCCACACGTGGAAAATTATGGTTGGTTCTTTGAATGATGACGCTTTGGTTCCCAAGAGATCTTGCTGGCCTTAATGATGGTCGCCCCCTTTTATATTAATGAGAAACGTCTTCTCAGCTGCTCTTCTGACGTGGCATCATCATAGCCCTTGATCTGTAACGTATATTAACGGCTGGAGTTCCTCTGTTTCCTTAAATACCTTCCCTTTTCACCTTTTCTTCCTTTTTTGTTTTCACATTTACATCGTCATTCTCTATGATTTCAAGTTCATTTTCTTCAACAATAATTAACAAGTCGCATTTCTTTCTCAAACTCTTTACTTTTTGCTAGATTCATAATATTGTTAATTGGTTATAACCATTGCTAGATGACTTTTAGGATTAAAGACCTTAGGCGTTAACTTTCTGAGTTGTCAATGTTCCTAGAATAGTTTTTTATTGTCTTATTTTTCTCGTATGAACAGAGATGGATTCTGTTCATAACGTAGCTGCTTCTAGGAGAGACAACTTTGGAGAAAAACAAATCATTATTTTTATTCCTCCTCCTATCTCGAACAAATGGAACTCGACTTTATATGAGGTAGATTGATTTAATTCAATCATTAAGGAATCAGACTTAAAAGTGTATACTAGGATTTACAATATACCTGAGGCGGTTTATCACAGGGTACCAGAGGCAAATGAACTTCCAAATTGTCTGCCTGAGGGGGAGATAACTTTTAACGTAGAACTTTTTCATTTAGATGTTAGGCTTCCCCTCCAACACTACTTCGCCCAAATCCTTACCTTCTTTAGGATTCCTCCTTACCAATTAAACTTGAACAATTGAAAGATCCTGTTAGATACGTTTTTCTTATGGTATCAGATCTCCAACTCTGCTTCCTCTATCAAGGAGATTAAGTTCATATACCTATTGAAAAGAAACCTAATAAAGAACCTAGGGTGGTATTACCTTCAAAATTGACCCAAAAAACATAATCCCATCACTAGTAATCCTTTTAGCAATAAGGGTTGGAAAAAAAGATGGTTTTTCATTAGTGGCGATTGAAACCACAACCGTAACCTCCAGGTACCAAGATTATTTGGGGAGGCGGTTACTTGGAGTGATTTGCCTAAGTTAGATTTACATGGTCAAGAGAGAGTAAGGTTGGCTCAAAAATTAACCTCTAACTAAAGAGCTTTACTTTTAGAGGGTGACTTGATCTCATCAAGTCTAGTAAGTTCTTATGTGTCTAAGAGCCGATTGGCCTAAAAAAATCACTCAAAGGGGTAAATATCTTGGATTTTTGTCTGTTCTTGTATTTGAACTATAGTGTCTGACCTTAATAATATTTGCTATGCAAGAAAAATGGCTTCTAGAGATCAAGCTCTAAACTTGTTTGAGGTGTTACAGTGTTTAGCAAAAGGCAAAAAGGTTAAGAAAACCTCTAAGCCTCCTAAAGCTACTTCAAAGGGCCTAACCAAGTCCTTGGCCTTTTTAAGTGCTACCAAGCCCCCCAAAGCTGTAAACCTCAAGCTCTCAGCAAGGGAGTGGTAATCCAAAATGCTCCTGCACCACCTCCTTCTGCTCTTTAAGTGAACAAGGGTAAGGGGAAGAGAAAAGTCACAGCTGATGTGCGTGTACAGAGGTTTTAGAAGAAAAAATAAATGTTCGATCAATTTGATAAGGAACTAGCCAAAACACCTGAGCTTCTTCCTGAGGACTTGTTTATAAGGAAGAGAGAGTTTTTTACACATTTCCTCCCTTGCGTAAATCAACAAGCCTAAAGCATCAACCCCAAATACGCCAAGGATCTCACTAGGCTTTTAGGCGAGACACTGATGAATTTTCAACTAAAATGGTTAGGTCAGGTGAGTCAATTTCTCCTTAGTCTTGTAGTAAAGAGGAAGTTTCCTTTAATTTGGCTTCTGACCATTTTGTGTTGGTGATTTTTAGCTTCTATACTCGACTATGTTGCAGCAAGGTGCCTTTGTAGACAACTTCTCTAGGGCATCTAAGGCTAAAAAGAGAGTCGAGAAGGAAAAGAATAACTTGGTCTTAGAAAGGACCAAGTTCGAATCTAACCTGAAGAAGTAGACTCTAGAGTGAGAGGAACATCAACTCATGTCGACTACAGCAGAGTTTTCTCTTGCAGAGGCCAATAAGAGGTTGAATGCCTTGGAGTTAGAGCTCATTAGCCTAAGAGAGGAGGGTTAAAGGTGATTTCAGGATTTTGACAAGGCGTGTGAGGAGCTACAGCAAAGCTTGGATGCAGAGAGGCAATAAAATTCGCTTCTGTGCAAATAGATCGAGGAGGATGACAAGACGATGCAGGCTCAGCTTCGGGAGAAAGTCATTGACAAAATTAACTTAACCTGCGAGACGTTCCAAAGCCGGTATTCGAACTTGGATTTGAATTGGTTATACGAGGCCCTAGGATGTGAGCCTCCACACCAAGACGCGGAGTATTCAAAAGAGGTTCTTTCTGAAGGGGAGGAACATCCTAACTTTAAAACGGCATACGCCATTGTGATTGAGCCGATAGAGGTCTCTTCTGTTAAGGTAGTTGAGATTCCTCTTGCTCCTAAAGGCATCCTTACTCTCGATGCCACTCCTGCTGACCCAACCAACCCTCAAGTTGACCTTCCGGCCAACCCAACCCACTAAAGACATAGATTAGTTTAGTTTAGTTTAGTTTTTTTTTATTTTTAATGAACTTTGTTTCTGTGTAAATAATATATTTTTACTCAGTCCCTTGTGTTGTTCTTATTTTTCTTTCTTCTCTACATCTTGTGCTTGGTATCCTTTGTGGAATTTCTCTATTGTTACTTAAACTTAGCATCTTCACCTATGAATTTTATTAGCCTTTGATCTCCCAAATTTAACATAATTTAGATGCTATTACCTTGGCCTAAAGTTGTTGCTGATAATCCAAGGCTTGTCCTTCTTTGGATCTTACGAGTTCATTCTCAAAACTTAATAAGATCTTAGATGCCTTAATCTCTGGATGAAAGTTAAGTATAACTGCTAAAGAGTAGTATCATTGTAATAAACGAAGACTCTTAATCATTTAAAAATTTACTATGTCCTCGCCTTATCTGGGTTTGTACCCGAGGTCTTTTTAAACAGTGGATATTATTACTCCGAGATAATTCGAGGGCTTAACCTCTTTAAAACCATGCTTGCTTTGTGTCCGAGGTCTTTCTCAGGATTCATTTAAACTGGAAACGTGAGTTGTTACCTAGGAACCTAACTTTTTCTTACGTGGCCTTAGATCATACTCAAGGTTTATTCAGGTTGGGTATAATATTACCTCTGGGTGAATAAGAAGTGAACATTTAAGAACCAAGTCACCCATAATTAGGTTATGAAAGGAGATTACCTTTAGACATTCAAGAAACTTAATCGTCTAGAAACCATCCTTGTTTTTGTGCCTCTTGAGTTCGTGCTTAGAGCCTATTCAAGCCATGGATAATATTACTCCAAAGGTTAGAGAACATAATCGTCCGATGACCATTTATGCTCTTGTACTTCCTGAGCTCGTGCTCAAGGCTTATTTAAGCTGGGGATCGTTTTACCTTAGAATTTTTTAGACATAAGCATCTTGGGAACTGTGTCACCTATGTATGGGCTTTGGGAGGAGATTACCTGAGATGTTTGCTGAGTAATTGTCTGAAAATCGTGTCGCCCATGTATGAGGTTCAAAAGGATATTAACCTAAGACGTTTGGAAAACTTAACCATCTAGAAACGATTTTTACTCTCGTATGTTCTTAAGTCATGCTCATAGCTTATTCAAGCTTGTAGATACAATTACTCTAGAGGTGAGTGAGAAGTGGTCATCTAAGAACAGTGTTACCCATGCTTAAGCTTTGGGAGGAAATTATCCTGACACATTTGTACTCTCTTGCTTATCTTAGAACCATCTTCTAATTTATGCATTTTCTTAAGGGCTATTTGGCAAAAATAATAATTTTATTTATTCATATGGCAAAAATTGTTACAAATATTTAACAATTCTAAAGGTAATACAACTTCAAGCGTTCAGCATTTCATGGCTTCCGGACCCTATTTCCTGTCAGGGATTTTAGCTTGTAGACTCCAAGTCTGAGAATTTGAATGACTTTGTACAGTGCTTTCCAGTTTTGTCTAAGAACACCTTCTCCTGGTAGTTTAGTGTTCAGAGTCACTTGTTTCAGGACCTAGTCTCCTACTTGAAATAAATAATGTCAAATATGTTTGTTGTAATATCTGGCCACTATTTGTTGGTAAACCGCTGCCCTTATCATTACCTGATCTATTTTTTCTTCCAGTGGGTCCAGCTCCAAGGGCAAGTTTTGATCATTAAATATCTCATCGTAGTTGCTGACTTGGAAAGTTGGTATGTCGACCTCGATAGAAATCATTGCCTCACATCCAAAAGTCAGGCTTTAGGGAGTTTTGCATGTGGCCACCTTCGAAGTGATCTGGTATGCCCAAAGGACCTTGGAAAGTTTGTTAATTCATGCACCTTTGTGCTTATTGAGCTACTTTTTTAATACCTTTTTGATGACCTTGTTAACGGCTTCCACTTGTCCATTGACCTTTAGATGAGTTAGCATCACAAATCTGAGATCAATTGAAAAGTCTGAGTAGAATTCTCTAAAGCTCGAGTTGTCAAACTATTTTTCGTTGTTAGTGATCAATACATGAGGTATCCTAAATCGATAGGTTATATTCTGTTTAACAAATGTCGTGACCTTTTTCTTAGTGATGGCAGCCAATGGCTTGGTTTCTACCCACTTAGTGAATTAATCGATAGCCACTATAACATACTTTGTATTAACTCTGGCAACGGGTAGGGGTTCGATGAGATCGAACCCCTACTGGAAAAATAGCCAAGGGCTCAATAGAGATGTCAGTTTCTCAAGAGGCCGCTTAGGAATGTCGTTATACACTTGACATTCATAACAAGTTTTTGATACCTTAGCTGCATCTTGTGAGAGTGATAGTCAATAATACCCATATCTCAAGACCTTATAAGTCATGAACTGAGCCCCTCCATGTCCACCACATACTTGATGATGAATCTCTTCTAGAATTCAAGCCGCTTCCTTGGGTCTGAGACATTTAAGGTATAGGGTGTTGTAACCTTGTTTGTATAATTCTTCATTAATTATAGTGTACCTTGCCAACCTATTTTTTATCTTTCTTGCTTCTTCTATATTATTTGGGAGCTTATCATCTTAGATGTAAGATCTTATTTTATCGATCCAACAGTGGTGGGGATCTAGCGGAGCTATACAAGATTGATCATTATCTACTTCTATGCTTCTTTGCTCCAGTACTTCAATTAGGACCGAGGCCAAGATATTTCCTTTGAAAGTAGAAGCCAACTTTGCTAACATGTCTGCCCTTAGGATCTGTTTTATTTTAACTGTCTTCAGAATGCTCAAGAGTTGCTTAGCTTTTTTTAAGTAAGCTTGCATGTTGTTTTCCCGAGTCTAGAACTGTCCATTTATTTGGTTGGCTTTTAGTTGGGAGTCACAGTAGATATCTAGGCTTGTGATTCCCAATGCCTGAGCCAACTTGATCATTGCAATTAAAGCCTCGTACTCTGTCTTATTGTTAGTAACTTTAAAATTGAATATTAAAGAGTACATTACCTCGGTTCCGTCTGGGCTTACAGACCATCTTAGCTCCTCCTTCTTATGCGTTCGAAGCTCCATCAATGAAGAGGCTCCAGATCGACTCAGTTTTGTCTGAGATGGTTAGGTCTTCTTACTTTTGATCAGGATGTTCCTCTAGAATTCGATAGACGAAGAGATGTTCTGCTATCGATCTTTCAGCTACGAAATCTTTCAAGGCTTGCCCCTTTATTGCTTTCCTGGGTTTATAGCTGATATCATATTCCCTGAGCTCAACTGACCACTTCACTAACTGACTTGACAGGTCGGGTTTGAAGGATCTATCTCAAGGGTTGATTTGTTAGTACCACTATATGATAAACTTAGAAGTACAATCGCAACTTTCTTGCTACTACTACTAGTGCCAATGCTAACTTTTTAGAGAGCCAATATCACATTTTAGTGTCCAATAGTGCTTTACTAGTGTAGTAGATGGGGCGATGGATTTCAGCGTTTTCTTTTACCAAAATTGAGCTTACCGAGTGGTCGCTCACTGCTAGATAAAAGTATAATACGTCCCCCACTTCTAATCTCGTTATGTGTAGCGGTGATGCGAGGTATTGTTTTAACTCCTAAAAACTATGCTCGCATTCTTCTATCTATTCAATCTTCTTTCCATTTTTCATGATCTAAAAAAAGAAAAAAAAAAAAGAAATACCTATCAGTTACCTTAGACATGAACCTGCTTAACTTCGCAAACTGTTCTGTTAGGCTTTGAAGCTTTTTGAGAGTAGATGGGGGTTTTAAATCTAATATGGCCTTGATTTTCTGTTAATTGGCTTTAATGTCCCGTTCGCTGACCATGTATCCCAAGAACTTCCTAACCCGAACTCTAAACGTGCATTTCTTAGGGTTTTGTTTCAGATTATATCTTCTCATATAAGAGGTCTCTTCCAAATGTTTCGGATGGTCTTGGTCTTTCAGAGACTTAGTGATCATGTCATCCACATAAACCTTCATGGTTTTCCTAATTAGTGGCTTGAAGACCTAATTGACTAACCTTTGAAAGGTTGCCCCAACATTCTTTAACCCGAAGGGCATCACCTTATAGCAATATAACTTCTAGTTGATAATGAATACAGTTTTCTCTTGGTTCGACTTATGCATTCTGATCTGATTATATCCTAAGAATGCATCTATAAAGCTTAGCAGCTCGTGCCCAACTGTTGAATCTGACAACTGGTCAATTCTGGGAAATGGAAAACTATCTTTGAGGCAGACTTTATTTAGATCAGTGAAATCGACGCACATCCTCCATTTCTCATTAGCTTTCTTAACCATCACCACATTTGACACTTATTCTGGGTAAAAAATTTGTTTGATAAACTTGGTCTTTGTCAGTTTATCTACCTCGGCGTGCACTGCTTCTCTTCTCTCAGCATTGGGCCTTTTTTTCTGTTTATCGACTTGTAATGGTGGTTAATCGCAAGATGATGAGAAATCACCTAAGGGTCAAACCCTGGCATATCTCGTATGTCCATGCAAACACGTCCATGTGCTACCTCAAAATGTCTTTGAGTCTCACTTTTAGCTTCTCTAGTAGATAAGAGCCAATCTTGATCGTTTTTTGAAGAGTTCCTTAGTCCAGAATGACAGACTCAATCTCCTCCGTTGGCTCTAACATTTATGGCTTATCATCATGCTCGATCTCCTAATTAAACCTCTTTGTAACTGATTCATCCTGTAAGTTTTTATTACTTGCTCTACAACTTTTTTCCAGTAACAAACAATACGAACTTTTAGAAGAGGCCACAAAGCACAACCAAGCCTTCTTTTGACTTCTTTTGATGATTTCGATCCCTTCTCCTGCTCAAAATTTCAGCTTCAAGTAATGGATACTCTCTACCACCTTTGTGGTCCTAAGGAAAGGTCTCCTAAGAATCATTATGTAAGGCATCCTAAGGTCAACCACTTAGAATTCCACCATTGTAGTTTTCTGATATAGCCTTTCTCCCATAATGATGGACAGTTACACTACCCTCAACAAATAAACACACGATTCTCCGAAAACCTTGAAAGGCAATCTCAACAAGCCTCAGCCTCAGATCCTCAATTCCCAAGGAATCTAAAGTTTTCTTGAAGATGATGTTAGCTGAGCTCCCCATATCCATCAAAATTCGACTGACCTGAGTTGTTCCCACTGTTAAAGTTATTACCAAAGCGTCATCATACAAATAATGGACTCCTACTCCTACTTCATCTTCATCTTTATCTTCATCTATAACATAATGGGTACTAAAGCGATTTTTTGTTTCTTCTCAACTCTGACATTCATAATGTGAATATCCAACACAGAATTTAGCATTGAATATTTTGAATAATTCTTCTTGGTTCCGTTCGAATATCCCGCTAATGTTATCCCTCTTGAAATTACCATGGTCCGCTCCTCATGTCTTCTCTCATGCTCGTCTTCTTGGTCCAAGGCTTTAAATTCTTCTTCATTACTTGCCACGAAATCCGGCAGGTAATTGTTTCTAATCAGGATTTTAACTTAATTCTTGAGATCAAAACATTCATCTGTCATGTGCTTAAAGCTTTAGTGGAACTCGCAAAATTTATCCTTGGCATTTTTACTTGGCTTGGTTCTTATAGGACTGGGTTTCATTAATATGGTTCCCGTCTTTTGATTTATACCAGACTTGTGAAAGTAGAGCGTTTAGGGGGGTGAAAACCTATTCTTCTTGGACGTGAACTACTCATTTCGCCTCATCTCTTCTTAGTGAGTGATATCCTCTTGGAAAAAAAAAATCTCCCTTTTCACCCGAAGTTTTATTCCACTCCTGGGCCTGTCTGTCCTTGCCTTTGAAGCCTCGAAAGTCTCTCCTGTAGCCATGTCTTTTTCTCTGATCTATTTTGGAGTTCCGTGTCTCACCGCAAGGCTGCAGTTCAAAACCTCTCTCAATTTAAGGGTGATCTGATCTTTAATATCAATCTCATTCAATAGTTTCCTCTAAGTTCTTTCATAAGTACTAACAAATGGCTTTCGCACAGCATACCCTCCTCTATTAACCTGTAAGCCTTTTCTAAGACCTTTCAAAGCCAGGAAGTGGTGATAAAACCCTAACTCCATCACCTTGTCATAGTATTTTTAGACAAAGTTCCTGAGACTTTCACCCTCCTCTTACTTCATGAGCAATAAAGAACTTGGAGTTTTAAGTTTAACAGTAACCCCCTTGAACTCATTCACAAACATTTCATACAATTGCTCAAAACTATAAATGCTGCCAAGGTTCAAGCTGGTGAACCACTTCCTTACATGCCTCTCTAAAGTCAACGGGAATAAACGACAAATCTAAGACTCGTTCAACCCTTGGATCAACATCATCTCCTTAAAAAGGTCTATATGTAGGGATGGGTCAATTCTCTCTATAAAATGGTTTATCTATAGCATCTTGAATTTCTTAGGAAGAACAAGATTCAAAATCTTTTGTGAGAAAAGAGATTTGGAATATAATCTCACTCTCGGTACAAGATTACGATCCTTTATTTCCTCTCTTCTTTTTTGGTCCTCCAACTCCTTGACCAACTTTCTGACGCAGGCCTTAAGATTGTCGACCTGGTCGTTATTTTCCTTGAACTTCCTTTTTCAAGGTAGACTTTGCAAAGAAACTTCTCTTCACCGTTTCTGATTAAGAAACATCATCATGTCTTCTGGACCAGAATTATTATATGATTCATGCTTACAAATAATCGCTGAGTCATCCGGCAAATATTAGAACGCTGGTTTAGTTTCGTTGACAAGCTTGAAGGCAACCTCTTCACATCGTAGTTCCTCTAGTGGATAATTTGTAATCTTTCATTTCCCCTTCTCTGTGGCTATATATCTCCTCCTAGTTGTGTTTCGCCAGAATTCGGTTGATTACTGACATCCTGATTAATTGTTGTAGTCTCTTCAAGGGTATTATCGTACTGATTTTCTCTTGTTGTTGCTCGGTTTCTGATTACATATGTTTGCGAAGTAGCCATGTTCTTATCTAACATTAGTTTCTGACTTTTTGTTTAAATCCCCACAGTCGGGGCTAGATGTTGATGCAACAAAAATCCTTACTTCGATCCTGTGCACCAGCAACAATCTTTGTCTCCTTACTCAACAGTGCGTTCAACCTATAATCACAACAAAAACCTAAGGGGTAAAAAGTCAATTGTCTTGTGAAAATCTTCCAATGCTTAAGTTAGAGTTTTACTTTATATGTGAGAGAAAATAAGGAAATATATATCTTTTTTAATATTAGAGTTTCATTATTCATACTTGGTTGTCATTTACCTCATTTTATAGATGTTCATGTCTCTCAAATATAGTAAAATTCTATAAAATTTGGAAATAAGTATCTCGTTATGCGAGAATTGCGGAGATTTCATTAGGTAAGCATCGACTCCCAAATTTTATGGGATCATTTGCTCTTTTATGTAGAGTGTGTCTACTGAGCTTTAGGATTCTTATTATGTATGGAGTTTTACTTGTTAAGAATCCTTATTATAGAGTAATCTTGGAAGAATTTGGGAAGGAAACGAATCCTCCATAGATACGTAACTGTAGTGAGGTCTTAGAAGCTACTACTTGAGGCTTCTTCGTCCACTTGAGATGGGCTCATGTACTACATGTCTAAGACTTTTATTGGCTGTACCTGAGGCCTTCATGAAGAGACCTTTGAATGAAATTCCAACCTAAAGTCTTTTAATGCGACTATTGAAGGCCTCGGCTCTAGCTTCTCACAAGGTCCTTGTTATCCTCTGGATAGTTTTTCTTGGATCAGGTCAGGTCTTAGAATATTATTCAGCTCTTCATGAAACCTTACTCTGGGCTAACGGCTTACTGGGCTTCATATACATTCTGGACCATATCCCCAACATCATTATTTTTTATTGTGTCATGATATTTTCCACCAGCCCAACCAATTTCATGTCAATAGAAATATATTACGTTAATACCTCTAGTCCATTTAGACTTAATGAAATGATAAAACATCACCTAATAAAAATTCTAAGAAGATTATGCATTACTATTTCTATTAAAAGACAACCCCCACCAAAGCCTATAGAAATAAGATGTAGAACCCAAAATTTTTGCTATATAAATTGAGTTATTAAATATTTCATTAATGATAAGGTTTTGACATAGGTTGTGAGAAAAGAATTAATCGAGGTTACGCATGCATGGTTAACCCGAAATTGAGGTATAGAATGTAATATATACCTAAGTATATGATTATTATTAATATTTTCAAGATTTTTAATATGTTGATAAAGCATTAATTTTATTAGGTGTTGATGTTGTAGGAAATTTAAATGAAAAAAATAAATCTTGAAATTTAATTTAATAAATTTATTTGATTTTGGGCTAAGAATATTATATATATATATATATATATATAAAGCCCAAAAACTTAAGTGTAAATTCAAACTAAAAAAAATAACCCAAAATTCAATTTATGTTAAATTAAATTAAAGCCCAAACGTGTTAAGTATCAACCCATATACTAAGCTTGATGTATATATATGTGTATAAATAAATAAATAATTTAAACATTTCTTTACTTTTCTAGATCTTTCTCTATTTATCTAGTTTATTCATGATGTTAAAGGAAAAATAAAAAGAAAAAAAACATAAGAAAGAGGAAGCAAAAATGTAGAAGGGGAAGGGAAGCAAAGAAACAGCAAAGGGAACGAAACGAAGAAAACTATAGAGAAGAAGAGAGCTTATTGAGAGAAGAAAATGAGAAAGATGAGTAAAGAGGAAGAAATTCGAGCAAGGGGAGGTAGAAAAAGAAGAAGAAATCACGGAGGGAATAGCCGAGAAGAAGAAATATGAGGAGAAGAAAAATTCTGGAAATATCTATGCCATGAAGAAATTAAAGAAATCTAAAATGCTTAAGAGAAGACAGGTAAAACATGGTTGACTTGAGAAGAGGCTTTGTTTCCAGCAAAGGATGGTAAGTCTATGTTGAATTTTATTAATTTTCCCTTTAAGTGTTGGTTGTGCTGTGTATTTATGCATGGAAAGTGTGCACTTGTGACTTGATTATGAAAAATGTTAACAATAAGGCATGAATTGAATGTATATGGTAGTGTTTATAATGTGTGAGGCAGTGAATGCTACATGTTTCATGTATACTTGAAAATAATTTTGAAAGCTTGGTTCTGTGCTTTGTATTTAGTATATATAGAAATTATGAATAAAAAGGAAATTGTTGGTTAATGGAAGAGTATGAATGTTGTGAATGGTAAATATATATGTATGTTAGTAGCTTTGATGATTAATGATGTGGAACTAATGTTAATCGAAGTTGGTGGGTATGGAATTTGTCGGCAGTAAGTGGTGACTGTTAAGGCAATGTAAATGTGTCGATGTGATAGAGTTATGGTTGTGTTTTATGGTTAGAAAATTGTAAGTTGAAGATGTGCTATTGTGTCATTTTTATGGCTAGTTTGAGTTAGGAAAAGGGCAGGAAGTTGGGTGTAGACTATGTGAATATCAATTGCTGGAATTTCTGGAGCAAAGCTCGATAAATCAAAGATAAAATGAGTTTTGGATGTCAAAATACCGAGCCGTAAAATTTTAGAAAACTAGACACAATTGCGAGTAACATAGTAAAAAATTAGAATTTTTCGTGAAACGACGAGTCCCCAATAAATTTTAGAAGTGACTGCTCTATGATGACATTTTGGTTTGCCAAAAATTACTGAGCACCATATAGAAAAAATAAAATGAAATAGTGTTCCCGATATTGGATTTTAGCACCATAAAATTTAGCGTAAACTAGACACATAGGGAGATAACATATCTAAAATTCAAGTCGATCAGAAAGAAAATGAGTTCCCAAAAAATATCAAAAGTTGTTGCCCTGTTATACCCCCACTCATTGTTTTGTTGTGTCATATGTAAAAAATTGGTTGTAACTTGAGTATTCGAGATCTAAATTAGAATCTGTAAAATGCGATAGAAACTAAACTCATAATAGAGTATGTTGACAAAAATGTAGGTTGTGATATTTTGTCGATTTTATGCATTGCAAGTTTAAATCACTCTCGATTTAAGAAAATCACTTAAGACAATCAGAATATTGACTTCAAAAATTTCGGGGTGAATTCTATAGTTAATTAAATCATCTTGGTTTTATGTGGAGTGAGAGGTATACGTATAATGTGGTTAATTACTTATGCGGTTATAATTATAAATTTTGATAGAAACCGTTCAATGTAAATCGTCGGTCCAGATAACCATCAGCTCCTTGTTGATTCGAATTGACCAAACTATAATCAGTGAGTGGATATTTTATTTTCAAATGTTATTTATACAAAATATTTTATTTATGAATGTTTTAGAAAAATCTATTAAAATGAATATTTTTTGTATATTTTCTGAAATATGGTTTGGAAAAATATTTGAAAAATAAATGTTATGAAAATTGAATTGAATTGTTAAGTTATTTACAAATCCAGTATTTTTTAATATTATTTATGAATGAAAATTTATATATTTGGAGTAAGGGTAAAATTTTATAGAAAATGTGTGAATATTTACGAATTAATTCTGTGGATGGATGATTTGTGATAAATCGATGTTATGTTGACATTGTGAAAGATGAATTAAAAGATGTTATATGATTTTCGTGCTTTGAGATTTTGGTGCACAGATACTTGATACGAGGCAAATGAGAAGTTACATATTTGAGAAATAGTGATACAGTTTTTCATGATTTGGATTTGGTGTAAAGTGCTCAGTGTAGTGCATCTATACAGATGTTTCGCCCTTAATAGGGAGAGGCGTAAGAGACAGGATACAGAGGTACAAACCATAATGGGTAAGTTTCTCAAAAAGGTCCGATTTCTAACTAGTGGGACAAGAGTCCTACTAGATTGTAGCGGTCGGTTCGGCTTGGTAGGTCGAGGCAGTTACACTACTACTGAAAAGGTTAGTGTCTTACACTGCACCTCTTATCCAGGCCAACGCTAACTAGTGAGTTTTTTTATTTTCTTTCTATACTGATATAAATTAACTCGTTAGCAAGTCTTGAGATGTCAACTGGATGTATACCGAGGGATGTCTCGGGAGATAATTTCTTAGCAAGCCCAAAGATTTTAATTAAGCATCCACAGACTTTATACATGGAACGGTTTTATTATGATCTATTAATTTAAGTGAATGATTTTTAAATAAATATAGAATATTATATTTTAAATTTTATACTCTTACTCCTTATTTATAATTTCTTACTTTATTGTATCCACTGACTAGGTCCTTAGGACTCAACCCCTCCCTCCCTCACCTTTCAGTTTTACAGGTTAGACAGATAATTAAAAAGAGCATAATGAAAGTTTTAGTACAGCGAAAACACAGACGGTAGAAGAAGATACACACTGCAGTCACTAGGGCATATAGATCTGTCATGCTTCGAGAGTCCTACATGGTTCAGCAAATAATACATTGTGAAGTCGTGTCTAAATCACAACTCATATTATTGAACATTTATATGTTGTAAAATATGCATAGATTTCATTTATGCTAACATTGGGCTTATCGCCCTTATGTGATTTCAGTACAATATTATATTGTTGATTAAGTTTTAATAGTAATACATACACATCGTACATATAAAGAGAGAGGCTTCGGGTGATGGTGGAGTCTGTCACCTACCGGTAGCATCTCCGAATATGGGGGTGTTACATCAAACTTCTATATCTTCAAGGAAAAGGCATAAGGCTATAAATAAAATGTCTAAATAAAGAAAAATGGGACTTCCTAGGACTATTATGCTGCCAAAATAATACCAAAATCACTACTCCAAATATAAGAGGAAACATCTTTTTCTTATTATTTTACTAATTATTATTTATTATAAGTTTCTTGGTATTATGATTATACAAAAAAAAAAAAAACTAAACTAACTTAGGCATCAAAGGCTTTTCGTTGGGCAGCCAACATCTCTTGACTCGTGTTCATCTCACAGGCATTTGACCCGAGAAGGGTTAGAAAATTTGAAGAATTTACATCAACAGATTTGTTCCCACAAAAAAATAAATCATGTGTTGACACCTGAACGACAAAAATCAAGTATCAATAGTTAGCATTGTCTATGAAAACAGAACAAAAAGCCGATTTTGAGTTAGAAGAAAAAATATATATTATTGCTACAAAAATTCCAATGAAAAACAAAAATTATTGCGATAGATCCATAAAGATGGGTTCCTAAACCGAGAACTCCTGTGGGGAGGAAAAGAGTACCCATAGGTGATAACCTCAATTTACGTAAGATAAGTTCTTAAACTCGATGCTGGATTTCTTTTCACATATGAATTGGAATATTACAGGTACACTTCCTTAAAGAGTAAATTACGATTCAGGCTTTAAATTATAAAATGATTGCATTTTAGTCTTATTAGTTTTTAAGCAAATCACAGGTACACCCATGTTAAAGAAATAAAGTATAATATGAGGTTTACGTGATTAAATATTTCATATTAGTCCTATATGTGTCATTGGTGAGAAAAATTATATATACGCCCTTTTTAAAGAAGTAAATTATGATTTGGACTTTATATTATTAAAATATAACATTTTGGACCTGCATCAACCATTGGAAAAATAATTATAGGTACACTCTTAAAGAAAGTATAAATTATGATTCTTTTTTCACATATTGTGTTTGTTATTTATGAAAATTTTATGTTGGGTCTAGTTATTTTGTAAGGCTCATTCCAACCAGTTATTTATAAGGACCAACTAGGCCTGGTTATTCTACATGGCCAAAATGGGCTCGATAATTCAACAAAGCCCAAAAGGTTACAGCTATTCTTTTAAACCCAATGAGGCCGGTTATTCTACAAGGCTCAAATAGGTCTAATTATTCTTTAAGCCTCAAAAGGGTTTGATTATTCTTTAAAACCCAAATGGATTGGTTATTTTATAAAAGCCCAAATGGGTTCGGCTATTTTTTAAGACCGTAATGGGTCTAGTTATTCTATAAGGTTATAATGGGTATGATTATATTCTATAAGGTTCTAATGAGCCTAGTTATTCTTCACAACCATAATGGGACTGGTTATTCTTTAAATCTCAAATAGGAATGGTTATTCTATAAGGCCCAAATGGGTCCAATTATTCTTTAAGACTCTCATGATGATTAAAGCGAACCCATGGATGAGAAATGATGAAGGCAAGAATCATTAGAAAACGCTCAAAGAAAAGAAAATACTTGTGAGTAGTTCCTTCTTTGCCAAGTTGGCAAAATGATTTTAGTGCACTCAATAATAGAAGGAAAATGCCCGAGAGTAGCACATTCTCTACCTAGTAGGTAAAACAATCTTTGTGCACTCAAAGGTAGAAAGGAAAATACCTACAAGCAGCACGTTTACTGCCGAGCTAGTAAAATGATTTCAATACATTCAAGGGTAAGTAAGAAAATACTCGCTAGCAATACATTCTCTTTCGAACTGGCATAACGATTTCAGTGCACACAAAGGGAAAAAAGGCAGTACCTGAGAGTAACACCTCTGCCAACTAAGCATAATGATTTTAGTGCACTATAGAAAGAAAAATACCCTAAAGCACCACCTTATCTTCTGAGCAGGCAGAATGATTTTAATGTACTCAATGGTAGAAAGGAAAATATCCAAGAGCAGCACCTTTTCTTCAAAGCTAGCAGAACGATTTCATTGCACAAAAGAGAAAAAAAAGGCAGTACCCAATAACAAAACATTCTTTGTCAAAGAAGTAAGATGATTTCTCTCACCAAGATAACAAGGTAATTATCTGACTACACACTAAACTACTTATTATTAATGTCTTTCTAAACTATTAATTTTGTAATTTTGAGGGGAATTATTTTATTAAAATTCTAATTATTGTGGCCTCGATTGTTCATTAAGTAAATTTGAGAGAAATCATGGTTAAAATTATTAGTTAGTTATGATTGTATTCTTTATTATCAGTTAAGTATTTTCAAGGGGATTACTTGATGGATTTTCTTGTTTACACTGTGGCCTCAATTGTTTATTATGTAATTCTGAGATAAATTTTCTTATTAATGTTGTGGTCTCGGTTGTTTATTAAGTAATTTTAAGATGAATCATGGCTAAATTTATTTATTATAAATTGTGTTCTCGATCATTAATTAAGTATTTCATAGGGGAACTACTTGATTAAAATTATGATTTATTAATATTCAGTCATTCTCAATTATTAATTAAGTCATTCTCGACTGTTAAGTTGGTAATTTTCAAAGGAAAATTAGTTAATTATTTATTTAATTAATTATTAACATTTTAATATTCTCAGTTAATAAATAAAGTGAAATATGAGGAAATAAAAATGAATATCAAATATTCATGATAACCCCAAGGTATCAATTGGCAAGGAAAAAGTAGCCATGGATGAGTTTTTTATTTTAGAAAATCTAGTTTCAAAAAATTCGAGAACACCCATGAGGATTATAAATGTATCCATAGGTAAGATAATTCTTTGAAGACCGAGTTTTTACCCAATGACACTTTTGAATATATTATTTTTACCCAAGGACACTTGAAAGAAAGTTTCTACAGTTCTAATTATCAAAAGACAAATCTATGCAACTTACAATATATATTTACATTAAAGCCCTAGAGGAAAGAAAGGCTTAGGGCTGCAAACTCTTTCATCTAAGGCCGCAAAGTTTTTCATCTAAGGCTACAAAATTCTTTCATAATATTTTATGTTAATGAGGAAAACTTGAAATTTTTTAATAGTTTTCAGCACCAAACTCAAAACTCGCTTATACTGAAAATTGGGGGACTCTGTTTGGATTATGATATTCCTTATCACCATATCAGTTCCATGTCAATATAAATAGCCTACGTCAATACTTCAAGTCCATTTAGACTTATTGAAAAGTGAAACATCACCTAATAAAAGTTCCAAAACAACTATGCATTACTATTACTACTGAAAGATAGTCTCACCAAATTTATAGGAATTAGACTTCTATAACTTCAAAGAAAAGACATGAGATTATAAATAAAGGGTTTAGATAAAGGAAAAAGAGACTCTCCATATGACTATGACGTTGCCAAAGAAATATCAAAATCACTCATCAAGAAATATTTTTTTCTTATTATTTTATTGAATTATTATTTATTCTAAATTTCTTAATTATATGATTATATATAGAAAACCCTAAATTGATTTAGGCATCAAAGAGTTTTTGCCTAGCTCACAGGCATCTAACTTGAGGAGGATCAAAAAATTCAAAGAATCTAAATCAGCAGATTTTTTTCCATAAAAAAATAAATCACGTGTTGATGCCTAGAAAATGAAAATCAGGTATCAACATTTATAAAAAAAAAAAAAAGAAAGAAGTTTTATTTCTTCCTAGATTGTGACAATATCGATCATGAAGAGCTAATAATTCCACCTCTCTAAATAAGAATGTCAAATATACATTTCACTTTCAATTATTTATCTATTGTTTTCAAATATTTTTTTAGTTTTGAATTGATTTTAAATGGGTATGAAAATACTTTGAAAATTATAGAAAGTATTTTTGAACAATTAAAAATGTTTTTAATGACTATTTTATGATGTTTGTCAAGATCTTATAATAAGTATAGCCTAATTGATGTGAGAAAAAAAAAAACCGTGTATGAGTTTTTGTACATCACTACTTGTATAAATGTGTACCTTCAATTGGTAAAAAGAAATTAAACGTTACAAGAGATTTGGAATTTGAATTTTTCACAAAATAAAATCAAATATTAAATAGTTCAAATAATAATTTCAAATTAAAATATAATATTATATCAAATATGTGAACATAAGTTTGTTATACGCAAAATTAAGTGTACATCGTGTCAGTCTGTATTTCAACTAACATGATAGATGAAATGATATTGTTATGAAGTATTATTTATCATAAAATATTTACCTTCTGATATATTATGATACTTATTAGAAAGTCAATCTACTACAAAGATATCCATATTGAATGATTATAATTATTTATATTCTTTACAATTTTCATTACATGTTTAAAAGTTTTTAATAGAATTCTTTTAATCAATGTATTATAGTTTACTTATTTTAAAATTTTGAAAATTTTAATTCAAAAATTAGAAAAATTTTATAAAGAATTGGAGAAATGTAATAAAAATTTAATGATTATAATATTAGGATCGTTGGGTTTTTTTTTTTTTTTTTTTGCATTTTAATATACAATATTATTTTTAATAATGTAATGTTATCGATCATGTTAAATTATTAATTGGACTGGTATTCTACACTAAAGCTGATAATTTAGATTGGCATACCGTATTTGCATACGTTTTATTTATTAATCGCGTCAAGAATCAAAAAAATTAATCTGATATAATTATTAAATAGATTAAGCAAGTTATAATGTGTCACCCGCTTAATTTTTATTATATATTAAAATAAAAATATTTATAGTTCTACCTACTTAAATGCTAAATTTTATGTAAAATATAATTAAATATTTTTTAAAATGTGTCAAAAATAGCTAAACACTTTTTAAATGTAATAAATATAATTAAATATTTTTAATAATATAAAAATAATTATAAATTTACTAAATCATAAAATATTAGTGTCATGAACAAAAATACTAAATTTGAATTCATTTATTTATTTAATAATTATGTTTTAATCGGATTAACCAACTAGTTGTGTCAAAAAAATTTATCCTTATTAAACTTGTAAGACTTTTTATGGTAAGACTTTTTATGGTAAAATTAACAATTTGTACTAGTATGTATTGGCATATCTTGCTCACTTAGGTTGTACCAGACAAGGTTATAGAGTTCCACTCTGTTGCAGACCGACACCCTCATAACCTATGCGCTTTCACTTTTAGTAGCCAATAATCATCGGCCACGTTAATAAAAGTGAATTAAACGGATAGGTAAATGTAATTTTGCTGATGTGGCAATCGTTTATTGTTTGTCCAAGCTCTACAACCAGAAGACTTCCAACACTTGATTTCCATCTGACTTACACGTGTTTCGTTTTCACATCGACTTGTAATTATTAGTTCTGTTTTTCCTTCTTCAAACACTTCTCTTTTCCTCTTTGAACGAAATTAGCTAGAATTGATGCTCTACCATGGCTGCCAAAAGGAGAAGGAAACTGAAACTGTAAGTCGTATTGTTTCTTTTAAATGAAGAAAGTTTGTAGCTTTATTACTTTAATTGCTTATAGTTGTGAATTTCATCCAATGATTGTAGGGTTTTAGAGATTTGAGCAATTTAAGGTTATGATGGTCTCAAATTGTGTTCTTTCAGTTAAGACGTTTTGTTGCTTTTGAATGAAGAAAGTTTGTAGCTTTGTTACTTCAATTGCTTATAGTTGTGAATTTCATTCAATGATTGTAGGGTTTTAGAGATTAGAGCAATTTAAGGTTATGATGGTCTCAAATTGTGTTCTTTTAGTTGACATTGAGGTGGGATTATTGAAAATTGTACTCAATTGTAACCATTTTGATGAGTTTTTGAATTGGGTTTCAATCTATGGTTTTGTTTGGAAATAATTCTAGGGTTTTAGATATTAGGGCAATCCAGGGTTTTATGGAATAGCAATGTGTAGTTTAGTTAATGATGAATTTGAGTTTTTGGAAATTGAGCAGAAATTTGAACTTCTTGATGGTTTTTTCAAGTGGGTTTTGAGTGTTTTTGGGGCTAATGAGCTATTATCATGTGAATTCAATTGGATGAGCAATGATGCGTAAGATTTGATCTTGTAATGTTGGATGAACTGCATTTTTGGAGCTTTTTCTGGGTTTTGTGCCTTTACTTGCAGTTTGCTCAGTCTGAATTCCTATTGATGCACCTTTGGGTATTGGGTTTCAATTGCTTCGTAGTTTTTTTTTTTTTTTGTTCTTGTAAAGACTGTGTTGTAGGTTCATACATCACAATTTGAAATTCAGTTCATCACAGTACCTTGATGGTTAAAATCTTTTGTTATATTGTAAATGTCTGTCTACTAATATAATTTCAACACGAACTATGTGCATTATATATTCAACCTTAGTAATTTTTTAGTTAGAAATATATTAAAGACACCTTAAGAAAGAGGCACCTCCCTATGCACCCAGGTTGTATACAAAAGGAAACCTTATTTTATTTATTCAAAGTGTGTTCTGGAGTGCTTATGAGCAAATATGTCATGGAATCAAATTGCGATCAGTGATACAATGTGAGATTTCAAATTTGTTAATAAAGTGGCTTGTGTCCTCTTTTAGAGCACTGTAAGGTCTACTAATTATTTTAAGATCTTTACTGGGATTCTATGGTCTGTTTTACATTACTTTTGTCAAGTATTTTGTAGCTAGTTGCTGAATTTTAGGCTCATTAATGGGGTTCTGTTCGACTTTTTAGGTTAGCTGAAGCAGAAACAGATGGTAAAGGAATGATAACTGAGGGTAAGGAAGACAATTTGGAGCTGCGAAATTGGTCTGAGCTTCCTACAGAACTTTTGGAGTTGATGATGTCCCATCTAACATTAGATGATAACATCCGTGCCTCTGTTGTATGTAAAAGGTGGCACACCCCTGCCATATCTGTCCGGGTGGTA
>JAXCLQ010016484.1:0-35740 GCA_035584115.1 Cedrela odorata | reverse complement strand
TTGAATTCTGCTAACTTTAATTGAATATATGTATTAGATTTTGGTCCATACTTATTATCTAATACATCTAAAATTTCTTTAGCAGTTTCATAGCCCTCATATAAAGGAATCAAATCATCCTGCATGTTATTAAGTATAGTTGCCTTAGCTAATTCATTATTCTACTCTCATTTTTCTAAGGCTGTGGCTTCTATTTCTGTAGGTTTTTCTTTCCTAGTAACATACAATATTTTCTCATGTGTCATTAAATACGAAATTCTTCTTTTCCATATGCTATAATTCATATTGTTTAACCTTTCTATTTTGATTAGATCTGTACTAATTTTACTAGCCATAATGTAAAACAATGACACAATTAAATAGATAAAATTTTTATAAATTTAAACTGTATAAATTTCAACTCACAGTTAATTAGGTTTCAATAACCTAATGTTATAGTCGTTCAAATGTGACCGTAAATATGACTTCTTGGGATTCTTTACATTCCCTTGATCAGAAGCAGGAATAACCTTCTTTTCTCTGAACAATTGTGTTGTGTATACGGTCTCCGAGTATTTCAATTTTCTTTGTGAGTCGAAGTGGTCTCGATCCTCGGATTTGTCTTGCTGCACTTATTTCTCTTATACACAAGTCAGGAATAGTAAAACTAATCTTTCTTTGATGTGTAGACAAACCAAGATAGTGCAAAGCTGGCGTTTTTCTTTTATTTTTAGGTGCGCTTTCAAAGATTTCTAAATTTTGAGTATTCAAATCAAAATTCTGATGCCACAGATCAATCTGGCACGTCGAAAAAGTTTGAGGTACCAAATTTCGCTTTAATCGGAGTCCGTTTGAGCCTTGAACCGGGCTTGTGAAGTTCGGCCGGTTCAACCGAACCGAAAATGGATCAAGCTAACCGGTTTGGTTGGACCGGGTTTCTGAGTGGACCGGGTTCTATATGAACCGGGCTGTCCGGTCTAACCGAACCGAGTCTGTGTTGAACAAAACCGGTTCTGGGCTGGTCCGAACCGGGTCTGGGATGAACCGAACCGGGTCTGGGCTGGTCCGAACCGGGTCTGAGATGAACCGAACCGGGTCTGGGCTGGACCGGGTCAGATCTGGGCTGGATCGGGTCGGGCCGGGTTCGGGTCGGGTCTGGCGCGTGTGCAGCACGCTCCGTGCGTGTGGCCTCCACTCGCCTTCAACCTTCGGGCTCGTGTACTGCACGCACCGTCGGGTCTTCTGAAATTTGCATATTCCGGCCGTTTTTTACGTCGGATTTCGGCGATTCCGGCTTCTTTGGACTTCTCTTGACGAGTAGAACACGTTTGAATCAAGAAAACTTCAAAAACAACCAAATTGATCAAAAAATGGTGATAAAGATTCGGCCAATTTTTGGGCAATTCTGGCGAAACCAAGCTCTGATACCAATGTTGAATCTTGTAAACACCGTCGTGAGACTGGTGGGTACATGCAGAGACACCCAAACCTTGAAATCAGAACGTATTTTAAACACTTGATCACAAATTGCTCTCTTTCTCTCTCTAGAAAGTACAAGCATATAATATTTGTTTTTGAATGATTTCTATACTGTCATTACTTGTCTATTTATAGACTTTATAGTAGCTATTCATGGGCAGATGCATGACTTTGTTTTGGACACAATTGTTCATGAACAATTGTATCTCCTTCATGAACAATTGTATCTTCTCCATGAACAATTGCTTTCGTTTGAAAGCATTGTTACTCTTAGATGATTCAATGCATCTCTTTGCAATGTCACTTTTATCACTTTGATCATATATATATATATATATATATACACAACAAAATCGTCTACAGAATTTAGATCTGAATCACATCATTTGACTTTTTGAGCTAGAATTTGGAAGGATGAAAGTGCTTTGAGCTTAAAAGGCTCCACTGGTCACTCAATCAAAGTTAAGATATCAAAAAGTAAAGACTCAGAAGTGCTTACTGCTTAAAGCCCTCTGAAATTGGGACCCACTAATATCAAAACAGATAAACTACAAGATTCTCGGGAGCTTTCTTCCAAGTAAATTAGGTTAGAACTGGACATAGGGCTTTCTTATCATATGTATTGTATGTAGATCCTTGATTAGGGAACGCATAATAACACAGACGATTTTGTTCGTTTACCTATTTCTGAGGGATGATTTCCAGCCTATCATAGCGCTTTCTCCAATTTCTTTGCTCACATGCATCATTGTAAATGCTTAGACCAAACAAGGCATCGACCGTGATGGTAAGAGAAAACTTACAAGTGGGTCAAAGAATTTTGCAGTTGAGACCTCAAAACCAATCAATAACTTAAGTTTTTGTCATAGGGGCACCACGAATGGTTAAAATATATCCATGCACAAGACGAGGTGAAAAAGGATTGCGACATGTGTGATTGACTGGTAAATGTAGCAGAAATCTACTATTGCCACAGCTAAATCAAAAGGACAAAGCGTTTCAGTTTAAATGAGATTTGGCACCGGTTCTAGTGGAAAAAAACTGGAACATCTCTATCGCTTAAGAGGCAGGAATCATGCAAAATAGCCAACTCTTAACATTTTCATGTCAAAGCATCCTCCAAAGTAGACCACTAAACTAGGCACAAGCCCAAAAAAAGAGGCAAGCGTACTCATCATTAAACACTACTTACATCCATTATCAGTATAAGATGTGCCAATGCCACATTATGATATCAAATTTACATAACTATTAAAAAAATAGCATGAAGAACCACCTCAACTGAAAAATGTAAACACAGAAGTGTAGTTAAAATTCCTACCGAGAACAAATCAAACCAAGCACGGAGGGAACACACAATAGCACCAGCTAGCCTACCATTATCCATTATTCATCAGCTTGTCCAGCACCACATTGAGGTCAACTGACTGCCCATTTTCTGTCAGTTTCCTCACTGTTGCCCTCACTAGGTCTCTCCGGAAGCCCATTGTAACAAGTTTGTCAACAACATCATCAATTGGTGCCCGGTTTGCACCCCCACCAGAAGCTGATTCAGCATCCACACTAGATGCCATTGGAATAGCATGAGGTAACATCTTGGCAGTTGGCAATTGAGAGTAACTACTTCCACCACTAGGGCCAGAAGGAGATGGCAAGGGTAGCAAAGGTTTCATATTTGTACTGCTGGAGCCAAAAGGAGAGGCACCAAAAGGATAAAGATTGTTGGAATCAGAGTGCTCTGGTGGCGGCGAATATCCTGAAGGGAACTCCCTATAAGACCTGCTAGGAGTTTGATCATGCATCTGCTGGGTAGAACCCACATAAGACAGTTGGGTTGGGGGAAACCCAGCAGGTGGTAAAGAGGATTGTTGGATGCTTTGAGATGGCAAGTTAGGAACTTCTCCTGCATGCTGGCTCAATGGATAAATGTCCTGATAATAAACTGTACTGAAATGTGGGTGCGGTTGAGGCGGCTGGTCAAACTGTGGGACCGATGGAAGTTGAGGTGATGGTTGATAAGGTTGATGCAGGGTTGGAGGTGGTGGCTGTGACGGCTGTGGTGAAGTCATATGGTAATGCTGATGTGTGGCTTCTGTAGGTTTTGGTTGATTAAGTTGATACAGGGCCGGAGAAGGTGGCTGTGATTGCTGAGTTGAAGGCATCTGATACTGCTTATGTGTGGTTTCGGGAGCTGGAACAGTCGAAGGGCTGTAAGACTCGTTTTGCAGAAAAGAGGGGATAATGTTCCGGGGTACTTGGCTAGGAAACTGTGGAGCAGTTGCTGTAGGTGTTGGCAGAGGATTCTGATGACGTAGGTTCTGAGAAATATTAGAAGGGAGAGCGGCAGGTTGTTGTGGAGAAGCAATAGGATTTGGAGGTAGTTGGTGTGATAGCTGATAAACAGATGGTAATGCTCCTTTTGAATCAGTTTGAGAGGTGCTATTCTGCTTTCCCAATTGTGGGTCACCCTTGGACAATTGAAGCTTCCCTAGTTGCAGCTGAGCCTCCGCTATCTCTTGTTTATCTCTCAAATCCTTGATACCACCTTGAACCTGCGAGAGATCACATAAACAAGAGATAAAATAAATTCACATGGATCAGTATTGACCTTAAACAAAACTATGATGACCAAATGCGTAACTTTTACAACCACCATTGAATGAAGAAAGAAATTAAAAATATTTATAGGAATTTGATAAGCATGTTAACACACTGTGAAATTGCTACTACCTTAATATGGACACCATCACTACCATTATTATGAATGATGAACACAAATACAACGATATCACAGACAATCAGATGTGCACGCTTGATGTACAATCTTGACACAAATAATAAAATTGATTAAATTCCCATATCTAAGCCAAACTGATAAATCTAGCAGTTTTTTGTTTCTTTACCATCAGAGGATTTCTTCAAGAAGGATCAGGTAAATGGACAACTTTTCATTCTTACAACTCCAGCATGTCTAATTGAAAATGGAAAGCTTCTCATAAGAAAATTAACAAAAAGACCCAAGTCTCTCAGAGCATGCATGAATTTTAATGACAACGCTACGAACTGAACATAAAAACCACAGAAAATGAAAGATTTTGCAAGTAAAAAAAAAAATACCTCTCTCAGTATGTTATCTAGCTCCCTAAGCTTTCCATCAGTCTTCCCATGACTATATTCAATAGCTACCTTCAAATTATCAACAGCATTCTCCACTTGACGCATTCGACTCTCTAATTGAGTCACTCGTGAACTGACACCATTCACTTCATATAGCACATTATCCATATGTTCCTTGATTTTTCGCTCAATCTCAGAAATCAAATCCACTTCACAGGAACCAACATGGTCCACAAAATTGTCATTCTGCATGTCATTATTCAAACCCCATTTCAACATGTATAAGCAAGAATGTAAACATAAAAAGCCATTGCCTACTTGTACAACTGAACCGGTCGCAAAAGCAAACAAGTAATCAAGTAGAAATTCGATTAAGAAACTGAAATTTTTCAATTGGTTCAAACTCCAAAATTGGCTTTGGCCCAATATTTATTATCATATTTGAGACCATAATATTCAATAAGAATGAATTGTACTTCTTTTTTATATATATATTTATAAATATTAGGTAAATATCAACCCCCAATTCTGGTGTAAGGGGATTCGAACTCTGACTTCATGCACCACTCCAAAAAGTTTACTAGATGCTTTTGTCTACACGTACATTGGAATCCAAAATCCAATATCAACTAACTAAAAATCTCATTTTCCAGCCAAAAGTCAAAACAATTACCCAATTTGCTGCTGAAAAGCTAAGATTAAGCAATACAACACAAATACTTGCGTTCAATCAAGTTTTTGATATCAAATACAAGAAATTCGCTAAAATAAAAGGAAAACTAATAACTATAAAATTAGAAAGAGGCAGAGATAATACTCTGAGGCGAACATGTGTCGGTTTGTGCTTGGGTTGAAATGAATCAGAGGGGAGAGCTTCAAATCCATAGTCTTGATCGTCTTCTTCCTCTGAGAAATCGTCAGCTTGTTGTTGGGTAATTTGCTTATCCTTGTAAGTCCAAGAATTAGAGTTTCTCATGGCTTCTGTTGTTTAACAAATCCGAGGATCGTGAATTCTGATTCCAGTCCTCTAAAGCCAAATTTATAAATACAGTTGGGTACAACGTTATCTGAAACAATGTACCAACCTTCAAGCATGTTCTATTCTGTCTTTCGGGAAATTTTTTTAAATGACCTTATTTTTTACTCTATTTACATAAATGATCAACTTCAAAACAACTTTATCAAAATAATCCGTTTTAACATTTTTGAATAATTTTACCTTACATAATCACTTACGCTTAAAATATCATTAAATAATAAATAAATATTCTTACTAATCATTTTTGAATAATTTTATCCAACATAAAAATTATTAAAGTCAAAAATTAATTAAACAATAAAAAATAATTTCAAAAATATATAAACTTATACAAATAATCAATAATTCATACAAAATAAATAACTTGTGATCTTTAAAATTATGCTCATAATTTATACAAAATATTTAATTAATTTTTTACTTTGATAATTGTTATCTTAATCTATATTGATAAGTATCATACTTGTATAGTTACATGCATATCAAGAAAAGTTTTATTACCAAAACTATAATATCTAAGAAGTCTAATTTTTAAGTGAGACCATTATAATCCCACATGTTTTTTCTAAAAACCTACTTAGTGTATATTCGCATACATATGTAAAATTATATTTAATTTTAACAATAAAATATGTTTTAAGGTTTTTTGCTTTAAATTATTTAGTTGCTATAAAATAAATTGTTACTTATATATTTGTAGCACTTCCGTTGTGTACTTATAATTATATAATAAATTTGATAATTAGTAATGAATATACGTGTAACATATTTTATGGTCTGCATTCTCTCAATCTTTTAATCATATTAAAAAAATCCAATACATTTGGTGACAATCTTGATCTTCGTTTATTCAATAATCTGTTTTCTGCATTAAAAGTAAATTTCAATACTATTGTGGATACCAGAAGCGTTAATAGAACATGACCCCTGATGGATAACATAAGGAACATTCTTTCATTTGCTTTCCACTATTGTAAAATATCAAATTTTCTTTTTTTGTTCTATACTAAACATCAAATTATAATTAGTATAAATATATTTTTCCTAATTCATTAAAGTTAATAGAAGAAGAAGAGCAAGCAGATCTATTAGTAATTGTGCTAAAAATTTTTTATGAAAGAATATTAGCTACGTGTTTATCATTCTGCTAAAAAATTGATATATTTATTTTTACTATACCCTCATATTGAATATAAATATTATTTAAAAAGTTTTTAAAATGAGAGTTATCCATATTAAGTGTAACATTCAAATTTTTTACAAATGCATCTACTAACTGAATTGCACCAAAAAAGTTTATTCGAGGATCCATACTATTGCATATATAAACAATATTTGAATATCCTTCTAGTAATTTTTGAATTTTTCTTTTATAGTAAAGTAAATAGTTGCAAATATAATATACATTTTTATGAATAGTAAATATATAACCAATATCAAATAAATAATTCAAAACACAACATGAAATTAAAAAATGAATACGTAAACATAACAATGTAACATTATAAAATATTTTTAAGAAATTCATAAAATTAAATGCCACAATCTAATTATTAGAAGTCAGTAGCACATCACCCATTTTTTAATTTTAAAAATTAGTAATTGCATCATTATAATTAACACAAGATTTTAACATTAAATATATAAAATTCCAACGAGTTTTTACATCAAACATGAACTTCCTAGGTTGTAATCCATAATACAATAAAGAATAATTAAAATATTATCTTCTAGAATCATGTGATAAAATATATTATACTACATCTCTAATATTTTCTATATGATAATTAATTAAAGTTAAATCATCTTGCATAATCAAATTAACGATAGGACAAACACATTATATGGAAAAAGTGTGGGCTAAAATTACGTGAAAGTATTACATTATTAGTAAACAATTCAATAGCATCAGTATTGACAGATACATTATCAAAAGTAATGCTGTAAATTTTATCTTGTATTTTATATTCTTTAAAAACACTCATCATTACACTAAAAAATGGAAAAAGCATTATGACAAAATTCTGATTCACGAAATGCAATAACTCTTTTATGTAACATCTAATTATTATCAATGTAATAAGAAGTAACACAAATATAACATAACCTATTACATCCAGTCCAACAATTAAAAGTAATGAAAATAATATTTTTTAAAAAATGTAAAATTGCAATCAAATTTTTTTTGGTTGTTCAAACAATCTTATACAATCTCTTTTACATGTATTTTTATAAAATAATTTAAAAAAAGGTTGAACATATTTTTTTATAAAATTTTTCAATCTTTTGTTTTTTGCTTTGGTGAAAAGGATACTCACGCGATGCAATTTATTTAGCCATATATTCTCTCATAACTTGATGTGAGTACTTGAAACAAATAATAATGTTATCCCCTAGATGTATTTAGTGCAAGTAAAGATTGGATATAATCTTCCAAGGAAGCAAGAGTTTGAGTGCAAGTAAAGATTGGATACAATCTTTCGAGGTAGCATGTGTTTGAGTATATTTTGTCATATGTCGTTTTAAATGTCCAGTTCTACTCCCAAGATTTGGTACAACTTTACACAACTTATAAATAACTTTTTGTTCAAATTTTCTAGATGTATTATTAAGTCGAGACTCTAATGTAAAAATATTATAAACACTTAATATTCTAGTTTTTTTAAAACTAAAAACACTCGCTGCAAAAGAGCTAGATCCACTTCTATCCAAATTTTGTTTAATCGACATTACTTAAAAAAAATAACTTCAATATCTACAATCAATAAGAATAACATGAAAAAATTAGAATCAACATACAAATTTGGTCATTTCACAAAATCAAAAATAAATCAGAATTTAAAAAGAACCAAAGAAAGATAAAAAATAGTACGGACGAGAATAATGTTTTGCTTGTACGAAGATGGAAGAGTTGTTGTAGTTTGTACTGAATCAGCGAAATTAGGGTTAGAGACTTTTAATCACCGAAATTTGGGTTTGTAACTTTAGAGGAAAAAGAGAAGTTAACAAAGAATGAAGAGAAAATCAAATCTGAGAAAAAATTATAGCAAAATATTAATTTATTTTAATAAATTGACCAATTTTTGTTATCGTTGACATTTTTTCTAGTTGTTATTTGAGTTTTAATTTTTGAATATTCTACATTTAAGTGCAAATCGATATATTGAGAAGATAAGATCGATATTTTTTATTGAAATTATTTTTTAAACATTTGAAATTGACAAATAGCTTGATACGTCATTCAAACATATTGACATGTACTTTAAATAGATTGATACTTCCTTCAAATAGATCAATACTTGAAGTCTTTCTTATAACTTTTATTAAAATCTTTAATAATAAAAAAATATTAAATTAAGTATTTAGTGGGTCTATGAGCTATGGGCTCGGCTCACGATGGACCTAGGCTTAGCCTGGGTCCATATCTTTAGGCCCGGCTAACTCTACAAAAATCTAGGCCAAGCTGGGCTGGCCCATTTGCTACCACTACCTTTAATAGAAAGGACTCGACTCGAATACCGCAACACTATGCGGCATCCTTGCAGCTAAAATGTCCCATTTGAAACACCCATGGGTCATTGCACCAAAAGTCATCTCTTGTACATAATTTTTTCACCTCAAAATTAAGCTAGCGTTAATATTATTATCTGAATTATATTATTATTGTTTGTTATACATGGGTTATCTAGATAAAATTACAGAGACATACCAACGCGGCCAAGTGATATGGCCTCTACTCCAATGTACATGAAATCGTTGCAGTGCTCCATGCTGGCAATGACGCCATTCCCTTTGAAATGTTTCCTGACTGAAGCAGTTAGTGCTTTATAATAAGCTTTAGCGAGCTCAACTCGACCACCAAAGTCCTCGGCTAACATCTCAAGCGACTGAACCCAACCAAAAACAGTGATGCTATTAGAAATCTCTTTCTACAAACACAATGCTGCTGGGCTTAATCAATTGTTATATATGGTTTCGGCCGAAAGAATTAATATGTTTTCATGCCAGCAGTTGTGCTACTCTACCATATTTTCTTTTAACCATCAACCTCAAGATAAAATTTTAAGGCATAACTCACAATTATTGATACTAAACATGATTAAAGAATAGAAAAAAAAAATAGGGAAATATCTTAAATCATGATCATATGAAGATGCAAATGTACTTCAATTACACGGCAAACGACATGATGCTACTGAAGTGACACGCGCCATGACAGTGAGATGACAAGGATGTTCTGCTTAAATGCAGGTGGCCTTATATCCTGCAATTTCAATTACCAGAACTCATGCAATTCAAGGTTGTACTGGCATCATTTATAGTAATATTTATCTAGTCTTTAGCATGCTCATCGTTTCGGCATTCTCTGCTAGATTCATTTTATTTATACCAAACACTTGCACATGCCACGTTCTGCATACTAATTAGAACCATATATTAAATGAATGTCACATTAGCCGCTAAACTTCTAGAGGCCACTGTGCATTAAAGTCATAATTAAAGCAGTACTCATGTAAATCCAAATCAAGGCCATAGTATTACAGCATGTAAGTTTAAATCTACCAGATGGAAGAGTTTTCGATAACTTACATGAATAACATCAACCTTGACACCGTCTTTCCCCACAGATTCTAGATGAGAGTGAAGCCCTCTCGTACATTTTGTGGATGAGCTCTGGTGGGACAAATCCGATTCCGTTGTTGACTATCTTATCCACGGCCAAATCTTCCATGGTCGTCTGCAAACCCTGTGACAATGTAGGAGCAATGAGCCTAGACTCAGGCATGCCTGGGACATTGAATCTAATCCCACCCCAATATCCACACAATGCATACCATACATACACATTTTCTACGGTCTTAAAATCTTCTTTTAGGACCCTAACAAAGGCACCCATTCCTTTTTCGGAGGGTACCTTAGGACTCATAGTCCCTAAACTTGTAATTCTCTTCAAATTTTATGAGCCTGCATGGCATTTGTTCGCCAGCGCTCGTTCGATTCATTCCTTCTTGATCAGTGATGGGGTCATCGTTATGACAAATGGACTGCCATCCATCATCAATAAGAACCATTCCCGGAGAGTACGCACCATCCACTAAGCCATTACCAAATTTATCTACGATACCTGCCACTATTTTCTCCTCAAGAAACTTAAACGTTCGCAAATGGAATCGTACGACCTTCATCGCCTCCTTAACGAGACTGTAAAGATCGTCGCCGACGTGCATATACAAACAACTTCTGAAGCTAGAACCACAAACCTCCGAGGACCCACTTTCCCGGCACATGTCTACTTAGTTATCGGTTCCGGGTCGAAGAGAAGCTCTAAAGGGACCCTCGAGAATTGGAAGTAGAAGAATGTAGGGGAGTCCCAAGTCATTTTGTCCAAGATCATCATCTGAGTCTCATGTTCCATGTCTTTTCCATTATTGCCAACCCAGTGGGTGGTCCACCAAACTTTGAATCTGAATATGCTCATGAACCTAATACCATTGACCTTGCCGATGGACACTACGTGGCGGTCTCTTGGCTCGTCCACGTCAAATCCCACGAAACAGCCCACCGTGTTCTTGGTCTTGTCAGGAGGGGTAAATGGTTATGGTGTGACTATGATGTTTACAGGGACTTCTGTGAGAATTGGATGGCCATTAGCAAGAAATTTTTAGCCTTCCAACGCTATGGATGATGGTAGTTGACCATCAAGAAGCTATATTGTATCGAGCGCATTTTTGCTTAAGCTTGGAGCCATGCAAAAAGCTAGTATTTGCAGGAAAATTTGAGAGGGAGCAAGACAGTATTTTAAATAGTTTGTGTGTGTGACAAAGGCAAGAAGTGAGGATGTTTATATAGAAGTTTAGGGAGAAGATCATGGAATGTAAAGGTTATATTAGGTATAGAGAAGCTTGGTTGTGAATTGCTCGTGTATGGAAATAACGTACAAGTTGGGGTGGATCACTGAACTATCAAATATTTGTAGGGGTATAACTGTCATTTGATGGTGATTATACTTTTTTTTAGAATATTTTCCAAATAAATACAAGATGGTATATAAGGGGGTTATATATATATATATTTATATATATAATCCGAACCCTATTTTCCTCCGCGCTAGCTTATCTACTTTGTATTGTACTTTGAGACAGCTGAGATTTTTCTCTTTGAATCCAAAGGGCATATCAGGAGTAAACTTACATGTTTAAAGGCAAGAAAACCTACGATTTCAACATTTTGAAGAGGACAGCATTCATGGAAACATATTAATGGGACCGTTCTTCTCGAGGTAGAGTCTATCAAAGTAAGCTTATGGGTACTATAATCTACTTTGAAACGGCATTGGAAAATCTTTTCCTTATTCCCTCTTGTAATTATGTCTTTATTCGGCATGTCTCCAACTTGCTTTTCTATATGTTTCTTGAGCTTCTTTACTCCACACCTACCCTTCAATGGATCTCAATTAAAGAAGTGTGATCCATTCACAATATCGAAGCACTCATGATTGGGCGTTATCAAAGATATTACAATGAAGAATCAATTTATGTAATTGAAATTGTGAACTCTATTTGTTACTTACACACTGCGTAGTGATTATTTGCATGGAAACATTATCACACTAATCACTAAAGAAATGTGTGGAAGAAACTGGAATATTTCGAGTGCAATGGAACCACATTTGGATTTGCAATTTTGCATTGACCTATCTGGGTATACAAGTATTGAAGTTTCATCTTAACAACTTCCGGCCACCGCTAGAAACTTACAACGGCTTCTGTAGCTCAAATTCTAGATCACTGTTATAAAATAGAATAAATAACACGTTAGATCAGTTGTTAATTCTTGCTAAAATCTTAGATGTTCACACAAGGAGCACGTGGACATAGAGAAGGCCGAGTCTAACACATGTGCAGCAATACTATGCACTTTCTTTCCACGTAACAAGCCAAGAAAACAGTTGAGCAGATGCCACGTCGCATGTGCATGGGGGAATTACGTATGGATGCTAGCCTCTACCAACAGCTGAGATGAAATACGCGAGAGGAATGAGCATGGAGCGGTGGTGTTAGCCAACCACCAAGGCAACATATTACTAATATCTGTTGGCAATCGTCAAAACGACAAGGTCTTAACATCTTCTTATGTAATTCAATGGCTTGTATTTGTATATGCGGTCGAGTAACTACCAGGAGAACATTAGTTACCTTCTTCTTGCTAAAATATATGCTCAGTTCAAATTAATGACAAAACCGACCGATTATCAAAAACGACAAAGCAATTCATTAGAATTTTGTGTACTCAGTTTTGCAGATGTTTTTCATAGTGCCAGCCGAAATTAGTCACCATGCATGATGCACGCTGGCTCTTTTGTTCGTTTGCCCTTTTAATTACGCCTAAGCCATTCAATTGTGCTCTTCGTCACGACACACAGGACCTGAAAACCATATCATTCCGGCCAAACTTAACAGGGGCACTCAACTATCGAGACTCGTCACGGATAGTTACATGTTGGGTTCTTTTTTGTTTACATAGCTCATTTACGGTTCTGAACTTTTGACTGAACAGATAATGGGTTCATTCCAACGGCCCACTTAATGGTTGGGCCAGTCGACGAAAGAGCTGATCTCCGGTCTCACACCGTATGCACGTGCAAAACTCGTTCTTTTCCTACTGAGTGGTGACTGCTATAACACGTGCAAACTTCAAAACTTGTCAAACTAGTGCTATTTTTCACCAGGAGTTGCCGAATAAAAAAAAAAAATGAGGGTTATTTTTCAAAAAGCCCCCTTGTACGTCTCGTATTAATTATTAAACGGTGAATTCTCCATCTCCGTAACCCTTCGCAGCTGGAGACAGAGAGAAAGAGAAAGGTAGAAGAAATGGCGGGAACAAAAGAACCGGATGATTCTGAAGAATTGGAAAGCAGTGATCGCTTTGTATGGGAGGAAACAACCCAGCTGTTCTTTCATGCCAGGTCCTTAATATTTTATTATTATTTTTTATTCTTGTTTCTATGTGTATTTAATGAGACAGAGAGAAAGAGAAAGGTAGAAGAAAGGGCAGGAACAAAAGAACCAGATGATTCTGAAGAATTGGAATGCAGTCATCGCTTTGTATGGGACGAAACAGCCCAACTGTTCTTTCATGCCAGGTCCTTAATTTTTTTTTTTCTTGTTTCTATGTGTATTTGATGATCAAGAGTCTTGTTGCTATTGCAATCTCATACCGTCAATTGTCTTGCTTTTGTAATTGAACCTTCGTTTTATACATTAAACAAATTTCTAATGTTTTTTAAAAATAAAAACTGTTATGGTCAAATATGTTTTTGAAAATTTTTTATTAATTTTTTGGATAAATTTTCTTTCTTATTTTGTTTCAAATTGCTGCAGTAGTGGATTTTACCATGACCCAAACGATGGCTGGTACTATAGTAGTAGAGACAGTCTTAATTACAAATTTGAGGATGGAAATTATGTGCTTTTGGAGTCTCACAGGGTAACTCATAGTTGGGTTTTTCTTTTTGTTAATTTACTTTAGTCAATATGGTTTCTTGGGACTGTTAATTTCTTTTAATCTTTGGAAGAGAAATCCTAAGTTTTGGTTTTATTAATGTATCAGGTTAATGAATGCGATAAAATAAGTCCATGTGAAAGAACTGCCACTGATAATCCTGTTCAAGATGAGCAATGTGAACAAGAATGTTGTGACAACGAGAAATACTCTTTGATCCAGCTACATGAATCTGAACCTGGCCAGTGCATGAAAAGTGGTCAGGGTGAATCCTGTCAAGGTGGGCCGTGCCAAACGTTATATGATTCTAAATACATTGTTGTAGGTGTCATATAATATGATCTTTGAAGATCAGTTCTTGATTTGCATATAGCATGCTGTGACTACATAGTAATCACAACTGGTATACTGATTATGCCTTACAAATTGCATGGTAGCTGATGGTTGGCTTTGTTTGGTGGGTTTGTGGTTGTAAACATAGTGGATGTTGTTTGGATTAAATGATCACGGTAATCCATTTAATTGTATCTTTGGCTCGTAAATTGCTTACCTTGTAGAAGTGCTTGCATCACTTTTAAGTTTTTAGCCTGAAAGTTGTGCATGTTAGGCATCTAAGCTCACCCAACCCAGTTGAGGGGCTTGGAGATATTGGGTTTTGTTCGGAGAGAGTGCGACATCCCAAATTGCTAGCAAGGGCGAGCCTGAGAATGTTTATATTCTCGGGGTTATCCTAATTAAGTAGATGCGATCTGGGTGAAGGATGCTTTGCATAAAGCCCAAAAGCAACTCCATGTGATTGAAGGATTCATGTGTGAAGCCCAAAGGCGGTCTGGGTGAAGGATGCTTGCATAAAATTTCTTTTACATTTGCTGAGGCATGAGCCCCTTCCAAGTTTCTTTTACATTTTCAATTAACTTGTAACAGATATCACTTCTCCCATGCAGTGACTTTGATCAATCAACTAGTCCTTTTATCAACAGGGCACACGGAGCACACTAGCAATCAAACCCCTGAAAATTCACCTCCAACTATTGGCATGGTAAGCTACTTCAGCTGCTGCATGTCATCAGTGCATGCTGTAGTTTAATCACTTTTCACTTCAATATATCTTTCTAACAATAGTTTTTGTTGGATTCAGGTTAGAAGAAACACTGATTGACCTTCATCTGTCTGGTTATCACCAAGTAACCCATGCTGATAATGGCGTAATGATGCCTTTGAAAACTGATGACGGGGATGAACTTAAGTTTTCTGCTGATGGTTTGTTTATAATGATTTAAAGATATTTATTATCATCATTTAAAGATATTTATTTGTTTATAATAATTTGGAACAAGCATAATGGGTTCTATACTATTTGGATGAAGGAGATAGTCAGATTCCTGAGCTAGAAGAAGGAGAATGGATTCCCGGAGGATGGTTTTGCTCATTCAAGTGAGGAAGTTTTAGAAGAAGGTTTATCCCTATCCTATCAGTTATAAATCGCTTGATATACATTTTGGTTCCAAAAGTTTTACTGCCTATTTATTCTCTATGTATGGTTTTCTCATCCAAAGAGCACAGATTCAACCCCCTTCTTTCTAGATATTAAATTGATTCAGAGTTAGATTTATTAAATATTCCTATATACTCTACTAAGTATAAAAAAACTTCAATTGTTCTCTTCGGAAGCCAATAAAGAAATTCACACATGGGTTGAAAATTATTGTAATTTTTAATACAGGTGTTTCTTGGGATGAAGAAAACTGGCTAGCACAGTACAAAGTAATTCAACCTGAGGAAGAGCCAGCATTGGGCTTCCCTGTTGTTGAATTATGGGATTGGTCAATGTTCACAGAACGCAGAAAGCATGGAAAAGATCAGGTGGCTAGATTGGTTGGACATTTGGTGAGACGGAAAGCATGGAAAAGATCAGGTGGCTAGATTGGTCGGACATTTGGTGAGACGGTCTTGTGAAGCTCCATCCCTCAATGCCTTCTCGTGGTGGTCTTTTGGCTTTGCTCCAATATGTGAAGTTTGTCGAGATCTGGTACGAGTTAAAACAGGTTTGCAGATGCCTTTTACTATTTAAGAACATGTATAATCCTTGTGTCTCATGTCTGGCGTTATTAGTTATCTTGTATCCCCCATTTGCTCAAGCGCAAAAGAAAAAAAAAAGTTGATAATGATCTAGATTCTAACAAATGCTCACTATGTTGTTTTTGTATCTACAGATGATAGTGGTGAACTTATGTGGCTGCTTGATTATTGCCCCCTTTCAGTACAAGTGTACAGATTACAGACTCCTAGTGCAAAATATTTAGCTTCTTTGTCATGTTATGATTCTTCTAACCCTACAAAGAACTGGGGCTTCCCAAAATTTTTCCCACTATTTGAATCCGTACAAAAAAAGTGAACCAGAATCAGCTGATGGAGTCACAGAGGGCAAGGATATATCCACTTTGCCAGATCATCTCTCTACCTTTGGAAAGGTAACCTTTTGTTGCTAAAGTACCTATTATATATTTTTTAACAAAGATATATTAATATACAGAGCGATAAGACATGTTGACATTTCAGGGAAGATAGTTGTGAGTGACTCATGCTGTTGATGATGTTCTTATATTGTTTTTCACTTCGAAATATTGTAATAGGCTAACCCTCTCAAATTTCATTATCACATTTTCTGTCAGCTGGCTATTATTAGGATTATTGTATATTTATAAAATTTTGCAGTGGGTGAATTTGTTAGTGGCATGTGAATTCAGTTTTTTATAGATTGGCTACTCTTATTATACAGGAATATAAATGTTCTTACTATAACTACGTACCTTGGTATCTTGTATATGACACCGTCAACATCTTAACTTTCAATTTCTTGTCCACCGTTGCTGCTTGTATATAAACTGGTTTATCGTATGCAATTTTTGTTTCTTTTTTTATAATTTTATTTTATAATTTGCCTTATTTCCTTATAATGTGTTTTCTGCTGTATTGCCAGCATAGAAAGTGGTTATAGGGATAGAGCAGCTGAGAGAAGAACCTTGCATGATGGTATTGGTGTGTGTCCATGACAAAAGAGTGCTGTAGTCACTGATGATGGATGTGGATTATCTCCTGATTCTACAGGTACAGAGGATGCTACAGCTGAAGCCTTAAAAATGCCATTTGTAACTGGTAGTTATGCCAGAAGAATTCTAGAAAGCATGGGTTGGAAGGAGGTAATAAGATCATATTTGTTTTCCTGACTTTTTCAGTAAAAGGATAATCAAAGTTAGAGGCTCAATACTTGGATAACTTATATCGCATATCTCATCCCATCATTTTGGACAATATATAGCAGGAATAAACTTCCTTTTTCTTTCCTTATAATTTGGTACAAAGGGTAGTTCAACCAGTTCAACCACGTAGACCACCCAACCACTGTGATGCATCTTTCAAGCTAACTATTTGGGACTGTTGTCTCATCGTTTTGGGCCTAACAAACAAGTAAAGCTGATTTGTAGTCTTATTTATTTTTTCTGATTAAAAAATGTCTGCAAGGTGAGGCACTTGGCAACAGCACGAAGGACTTGGTGGAGCCTTTGGAAGCAATTGGAAGCACCGGCAATACTGGGCTGCGATGGCTTCAGGGAAGCACGAGGCACTGTTTAAACGACATCAACCTCTCTTAAATTCAAAGTATTACCTTTGTGGTCTTTAGTTGTTTTTCGAGAAATACCTTGTTTGATTTTTAGCATCCGACTTAAATTTTAATCACTAGACAACTATAGCTAGACATACTGTTTTCCCTTAGCTTCCTGCACAACATCTGATCCCTTGGTATTTTTTACCAAAATGAATAGAATCATGGTTAAATTCATGGTAAATGTGGAAATGAATCTCCTCACACTTGTTGTAACAGACAGATGAAAGTTTAAGTTTATACCAATGAGAAGATTGTTGATCATGACACTTTTTTATGATTTTTGACTATCACTACTGATGACATAGTACTCAACAGTAAAAATGTCAAGCAATTCCAATCACCAGCTAACTAGTGTCTGTTCCGACTCAACCTATGCTCCAGTCAATGACATTGTACTCCACAGAAAGCATAACAAACTCGGTCTAGGTTTGGGCTGTTACATTGACACGGATCAAAGCAAATGTTCTTGTCGCAATTTCAAAATTGAACAATTTTTCGAGGCTTACAGGGAAAATAATTGGCAATGCAAGTACTTTTTTGAGGGAATATTATCATTCCCTCGATAGGGAAGAAGGGCTATGCAGCAAAAGGAGTCCAACAGACTAGTCAGATTTCCAGAATTATTAACAAATTGAGAATATGAAAAGGAAAAGAACTAGTTAATGTGCACAGTACAAACAACAAGGGGAAGCTTTAAAAATGATAAATATCCGACAAAATTGATTAAGTCTACATCTCAGATTACAGCTTCCCCAGATACTGTTACATCGTTGCCAATTTCCTTATGAATCATTCTTAACCTCTTCTGTTTAACTCCTTTTGTAACTCATGCTTCAGCGTTCACTATGCTTCTCTTATAGCTTCTCTCGTAACATAAGCACCTGAAAGGAGAGGCTTTCAGTAGAGATCTTTCTTATTCTTTTAGGCCATTTATCTTTCTTCAATGAACATCATCACAATAAAAATAATACTCACTTCTGAGTATTTAAATTCACATGCACTGCATTCAACAATAGATGTTCAACAAATTACACAGCTACGATGCCCATTATTATAACAGACATTGTTCAGACTAATAATAAATAAATAAAAATCTTTAATACAAGGCTTCTTAAGACCTTCAATAGCTTAATAGCTTCTCTCGGTCAATTTATGCAAGTATTTACTATTGGACGAATTGGTATCCCAACATTCTTTTTGTTTTTTTATTTTGTTTTTTTGAACCAGAGGAAATATGCTAATATCCAGGTTAGCCAAAATGGAACAGGTAATAGAGCTCTTCCTTTTGGATAAATAACCTATTGAACACATAGTTTAAACAGTTTTTCCTGATCAAAATTTAGATTTAGATAAATACAGTAAATCAATAAAACACAAACCACACAGAAATATGCTATCAAATCAATGGTGACAAAAGATTGAGAAGTTCTTCAGTTCTTCACGAATGTTGTGATTCAACCTTAACAGTGTGAGCCTCGAAACTATATTTGCTTACTTCAAATTTGCATCAAGAAGATATATTATCTATCAAGAAATTAGCGTCCAGATTGAAACTTGCCCCCTCATAGTTATAACCCTAATTACCCTTTCCCGCCTAGCAAAGTCCAAATTTGCAAGACTCTATCCATCAGAAAGTTGGCAGCAGGAAACCTGAAATGGTTTTAGAATTGAGGTATTGTGGCTTTTAATCCACAGCTACTGTGAAATTGGATCACTAGTTGTCAAGAGTAAATGTGGATGTTTATCAAACAATTTAGTTCTTGTTCTTTCAAAGCATAGGAAAACAGCTACAAAAATACCCTTAATCAACCTAAGGTTGCTGCCCCACGTCAAGGCTCCAAATTTCATCTCAGTTTTCATCTACCATTAAGCAAGTTATCAGAGCATTAAGCTGCTTAATTGTGAAACCTGAAGTATGCTATGTCTCACCCAAGTAAACTAATATATTAATGGAATTAAATGAGAAGGATGATACCATTTCATTAGATCTTTCTGCATCGTCTGTCAGGCCCTCCATATGTTTGTAGAGCCCTGCATGCAACAGCACAAAAAGGATCAAAAGGGGTTGAACAGATGATATATTATAACACAAAATTTATGTGTCACTAACCTTCAAATTGACTTCTAAGTTCTGCATTTTGAGATTTCTGCAGAGCCAGTTTCAATGCCAATTGATGTGTCTGCAGACCAACATTCAGAAAAGAAATCAACATATCATAAATAAGAAAAAGGACAAGGTCTCAAAGGATAAGAAAATGAAATTCCTTTGTCACTGTCATTCAGAATGTATCACTCAATTTGCTTCTGAATGCAAGAACGTACAATTGCATCTAGACATTTTTGTACTTTCAACAAAAGCACAACACCAACGTAACAACCATACTCAGCAGTAAAGATGTTTCTTAACTATTTCAGGATCTGGCATCAAAAACAAACTTCAACTGTTCAGAAATGTCACTAAAACTAGCACCACCCACCCTCCTCCCTTCTACATACGTATGCCATCATTTTCCACATGCATATGCGTATACAAAATTGTCCATCTATTCTCTTGCGGAAACAAAACAAATTACCATTGAAAAGATAAATAAACAGATCCATGAAAGAACTAGAGCAGAAAATATGATGCAGAACTACATGATATACAACAAAAGTATAAAATAAATAAGGTTTTATAGAGAGGAAAAAGAAAACTGCAATACCTCTCCTTCCTCATTTTGACGACCAATCTTGTCATTTTCCTCTTGCAAGGTTTTGCACTTTGCCATCAATGCTTTCCCCATCTTGCTGTTTGCAGTAAAAGAAACAGCTGCTATATTTTCCTCGAGTTCCTTCACCTTTTTGTCCTTCTCCTCAAACAAATTCTAGTATTATGGAATCCAAAAATAAACCAAAAACAACTTATTCGGTGTGCAAAAAGCATACAAAAAAAGCCTACAGGGAAATCCTAAAATTTTGTGTGCAACTACCACTCAAATAGTAATGAAAGGGCATAAGCAACACAAAAAATAAATGCATGATAAGGCAATAGAAAGTTCTTCTGAATTTCAATATGTGAAGTGACTGTCTCATGCTTCATAAATTCATTGCAGCAAACTTTTTAAAGCATTTCCTGACCTCGATTGAAGTAATTTTTAGAACCATTCTTTTGAAGCAACCAAAAGGCACTCTCCTGGTTTTACAAATGACATGGACAATGGTTTCTTTCTTTCAATTAAAACATGTAATGCAAAAAGAGATCAACCACGGAGGTTTGTAGCTAGTGGCTATGCAACCATACATTACTCAGAAACTCCAGCTAAGTTACTCCAATGATAACTGTAGCATTAAAACACCCATCCTGATAAAATGAAGCAACAAATACTTGTAAAGCAGAAACAGAGAGAAATTTAAATAGCAATCACAATTTTTAAATACAAACCTTTAAAAGTCTAAATTCTTCATGAATTGCTGGATCTAGCAGTAACCTCCTTGCCTACCAAATAAATCACAAATGAAAAATAAGTTGCTAGCAAAAATTTAAACAGAAGAGGAATAATAGAAATTTTAGGTTTTCATGGAAGATCATAACAATTTCCAAAGACACGGGTAACAAAATTTTTGTGCCAGATAAGCTAACAAGGAAAATTACAATTCAAAACACCCTGAAACATTCAGAAATTTTGTGTCTGAACCATGGAAGCAACTTATTAATAATACAAACAGTGGAACATCCGGTGACATGAGTATTATATTAATAAGAAAATACAACCACAAGCAAGAAAATAATATTTGGGTAAAGAATCCCCAGTAATACAAAAGCTTGCCTGGTTGTCAACAAATTCAAATAAATAGTCAGGTAAGTTTCACTTAAATCGTTTTCTTAATAGTAAATATAATTTTTCTTAGTGTTCCAGACATGGTCTGGGATGAGAATTTTAAATTGCAAGCAAGTTTGCATGAGAATTCACAATAGTTAAACTTTAAGAAAAATCAAAATGGACTGAACTGGAACTGCTGACCAGCTAAGAATTGGTTTTAACTAGGCCACTAAATATCCCATCATTTTCTACCATTATTCTTCAGTTACTGATTCACAGATAAAGATTCTGAAATTAATTTTTCTGTCACTAGTTCTCCAGAAAGTCTAAAAGGAAGAAGTTAAAATATCAGCAAATCAGCAAAAAGTAAAGGGGGAAGGAATTCAAAATGCTCTGAATACATTTTTAGGCAGTATCATTCCATTACCACACATGGTAACAGAACATACAAGATAAGTGGCTTAGCTTTTTAGATTATTATCAATGAGAATGAGCATGCTGTAAGTTCTTTTATTGACTTCTACTGTTGATAGCGTAATTCACATCATATGAACAATGTTCTATTGACAAGTAAAAGTTAAGAATATCTTTTCCAGTTTCAACAGAAAATTCAGCTGTTTCATTTATAGAATATTACTGGAGAAGACAGGTATATACATAGGTAAAATTGTATGAGCTAGTATGACAGAAAACATGTCCCTTTAGAGACTCTTATCCAAATAAAAAATAAAAAGAAGGAAGGGTAAGATACAGTAGAATTTTATTCTTTATAAACATCCAAGCCTAAATCAAACAAAAAAAAAAGGGATAAAAACAATCAAAATAACTGAAAAGAATTAATCTTTCAAATACTGCATGCCCCATCTAATAAATTTTACAATACCTGCATCAATGGTGGCTTCAGCTGTGCCTTCAAATCTCGAACTGCAGACTGGGAAGAAAAGATGCACTCAATGTTAGGCAGGCATAGCATCATTTGAGTCAATAGCAAGTAGTATAAAGTTTAACAAAAGAGACAAGTTCAGTATCATTGTATACTAACAAAAAGAAAAAATAACTCCATTACAAGTTGCCATTCCATCAATTAAATAACCATAATGATTGGCTACTCCAATCTTTAACCCAAGGTCAAATCTATTATTTCTTCAGGGAAAGAAAGAAAAATAATTTAATATTTTTTTTCTTGTTGCAATTTTAAACTCTCCAATTCCTTGGTTATAATTCTCAAATTTATGAATTATGAAATGAAAACTTAAAAAATGCAACAAAAAGTTGGGAGTTGCAGTGGGGAAATTACAAGGAAAGAGTGAAAGAGTTGTAGATTTTCAATTTACTAAAACCCAAGGAACTCAGCCTACATAACAGGCACTGTAGTAATTCTCACTCAACTTTGCACACAGTAACAGGGGAGCCAATTGACCAAATGCCCAAGCAGAGAATAGTAATAACCTCAAGAATCTTCGGCAACTTCCTAAAGTTAGTTATGGAAATTGCTTTACATAAAATGTTTAGTTCTATAGTCAAGGCACCCTAGTGCTCATTCAGATGCTCAAGAAAAAGGAAACCACGACAAAAGAAACATTCATGGGGAATTCAAAAGAAATATATTTCTTTGTAAAAAAAATTCCCAATAAAAAGATGAATTTCTATCTTTTGATTATATTCCCACAAGGAAATGCAACATGGAATCATAGTATGCATTTTAATCATACTTCAAGGAATAGACATGTCAAGCAAAAGAATAAAATAAATAAATAAAAGAGAGAACAAAAGAAAGTCTTACCTTCAGCTCCACTATCTCTTGTTCCTGTTTTGCAAATGTTACAATGAATGCAGCTTCCTTTTTCTTTGCTTTTTCTAGCTGATAATAAGAACAAAACATGGATAATATCATGCATGCTAAATATGTTGTATTAGATCAACAGTTGAGAGAACAAAATCGAAAAAACTAAACCTGTTCTTTCAACATTTCCTCGGAGGATTTTAGGGTCTGAAGATAATTGATGACTAATCCAGGTTCTACAAAGAATAACAAATAGATTTAGAGTCTGAAGATAATTGATGAGTAATATCGGTTCTACAAAGAATAGCATATAGAAATCAATTCTCTCAAACATAAAACATAATGTACAATATGATAAAAAATATATATAATTATGTATAAAAGGAATTTGAAAATAAGTACAACAATCCATCAAAAGGCTAACCAGGAGCTGTCCCTGCGGGTATGAAGGGATCATTTTGAAATGAAGAATGCCACTTCTGAATCTCTGATTTTGCGGCTTCAAGCTCTGTCTGGAAACATCACCATAATTCAATAACTCAGTAAAATTTTGGGAGGCAGTAACAGAAGGTAGAATTATATTTCACACCAAGCTGCTAAGCATGTTTCAGTAAATGGCATGAGCACTTCAACCTAAAAATTCCAATTAAAGACGATTGCAATCCTAGAACACTTGTTATACCATTAAACAATTAATATGTACATGTTTAATATCCTGCAAAACTAACACAAACTCATAGTTGCAGGGCATTGACGGGGGGACAATTTCATAGATCACATTCCAGAAATACCTAGCTAAATTTTGACAGAATGATAGAGGAAGCCTTTAAAATATTACAGTAATTGGCACACCAGATTTGACTTCAAAAAACTCATAAGCCCGCCAATTCCCATGTAAGAATGATTGCTTGGGCCAGGACAGCCACATATTAACTTCAACATTATCATAAAGAAGGTACACCACCAAGACTCCATGACTTATTTTTAGCTCTAAACGAAATCTGATTCATTTTCTTAGATATTTTACCAATTTGCACACACTGAGAAAAAGAGAAAATAAGATTTACAGACCTATAAGTACAAACTGCAAAGACTAACTTTCCACATGAAAAGTTCTCCTGATTTTAGTGAGATTGCAGTTATAATCTTCAATTTCTTATTATATAAAATTGATAGTTTTTCCAAGAACACATAGGCATAGTTCACTTAAAAATAACCAAACACATACATATAGAGAAAATGGAAACATAAACGTGTCAATTAATAGAAAACACATACTTGGCATGTCACAAGTGTGTCCTTACAATTCTGAAGACTGCAAAAGAAAATCCCAAGAAACAAAACAAATTAGGCTTTAAAGAATACTAGATGATAACCAGAACTACATGAGAATATATGAAGTAAAATAGAATAGCGTTCAGATTTTACAAAACTTATCACGAAGAGACAAAATCATCCCAGTTGCAACACCAGGAGCAGTTTCTTCCACTTTCGAATTACTCTGCAATGATGACGACAAACAATATTTTTTGATTTAACCAACTGCCACAAACCAATTGTACACAAAATTGCTCCAATTCACCAAAAACATCATAAACTCCACAGCAGTGAAAATGTTTACTAAGGAAATACCTTTTTTGAACCAAAAATGTCGTCCTCGTCTTCTTCAATTTCACCGTAGCTTCTCTTGTCGCCTATAAATTTCCATTCACATCAAATTTATTTTTTTTAAAAAAATAAAATCTAATTATATAGAAACTGTTCTTTGTCGCATGAAATCTGAACTAACCGGAACGTCTAGAATTATGATTCTGAGAAAAATCGCCACCAAAATCGTCGCCCTACGCTCAAAAAGAAAAATCCAATAATAAAAACCCCTAAATACAAAGAATAATAGATTTATGTAATATAATGTACGTATATTATAATAATGGTAATGGGGAGATTGAAGAACTTACATCGTCCAGATGAGCACGAGAAGCCATGGAAATTGAAAAGCCTAGAATTATATTTTGGCTCAAGTTCTGCGAGAAACAGACAAAGTTTTTGAATTGGCAGGGAAATACGTAAAAATATATTTAAATCTTAATAACAAGATAATTATTATTACAGTAAATTGGATAATTTCTCTACGTACGATACAAGTGGTCAGGATGAAATTGTACTGTATGCTTTGATCATTTCAATTCATTACATTATCCAAAAAGGAATACATAAAATTGGAATCTAGTTTATAAACGGGTTTACGGGCTTGACCCATGTTTGTTGGCTGCATCAAACCAATGGAGTTTACTTTTTTGCCCCTCGCTCTTATGTACGGTGATAATTTTTTCCGGTTATTCGAACGAATTGACTTAATATAATTATTAAATAAATTTTAAATTTTTTAAAATATAAATTTGGTACAATTAATTATTTAAATAATTATAATATATTAATCTATTTATAATTTAATAAATTTATTTTATTTTTTATATTTAAAAAATAATTATATTTATTATATTTTAAAAAATATTTAATTATATTTAAAATAAAATTTATTAATATATATATATTTATTTAACTATTTAATAATCGTATTAAATTAAAATTTTTAAAATAAAATTAATTAATTTTAATTCAAATAAATATAATACAATAATTTAAATTATCGCCCACTAATTATTAAACAGCACTTTTTTTAAACAATTCACATTTAGATTAAGCCTACATGGGACATAGCAAGAAGAAGGTGGAGGCAAAGATGTACAAGCCTTAACAAAATCAGAAGCCCAAACCAACTATATGGGCTCCAATTAGGGCCCAAACAAATATGTGGGCTCGAATTAAGGCCCAAAAAAATATGTGGGCTTGTAGTGCTAGAAAAATGATCCATTAAGACGAAAATATATATTCCGGGAAAAGTTGTTTGTTTGGTTTAAGCCAATAATGTGACTTGTCGATGAATCCAAGTAATTATTCAAGATTTTACTTTTGGAATTAGACCACATAGTAGCATAGGTATGAAATAGCTTTGCCCCTCCACGTATTTTGTCCACCCACCACAAGAATGGCAAACACATTATACTGTCTTTGAATAATATTGCTGATCTTGAATTGCTCATAGTTGTCAATAAAATGATTCCATGTAAACTCAAATGTCCTGTCGGTAATGATGATGAGTTATCACCATTGCATGTTCTTCCTTCACCAAGTCACCTGCTCCTAGCATAGGAAATTTCCTGTTCAATTTCTTTAAAACAATAGTCATATGTGGTGGATGAAGATAATGACAAACAACCTTTTCTTCAAATCTTACCATACAAGCGTCCAAACAAGATATATAATTTAATTTACTTAATTGATTAACAAAGATCATGATGCTAATAATTTGGAGCTAATTATACATCCCTATCTAAATTAGAGTTATAATAATCATAATTAATATAATCCACACAAGCATTTGGTTGTGCCCCACTCTATCCCGTGATTGGCTTGAGGACACTTGCCATCCCCATGATTGGTATATGGCACGTGAGACTAGCACTTATTAAAATGATAATATACTTGGTCTTTTTCTTTATTAAGTATTTAACTTTTCCTTAATCTTCATGGATGATGGATGGCAAAAGGTAGATTGATAATAGAAAATTGTTAGGGATTGTCGGCAGTATTATTTCTTGCTTTGTTGAAAGCATCAATTCAGGTATGGAATTTTTGTCTATGGAGGGAACATGAAGCTAACATTTGGGCCCTAATGTGTCTTCTAATACATGATTAATTTAAGTTTCATTGACTTTCAATATTTGTATACAACTTTATTTTTTGTGTGTTTCCATCTATTGGGTTGTTGAGCTATTAGGTAGATAATTAATGGTTTTGCTTAGCCTCTCATTTGAGACTAATTTGGTGGAGTGGGTGGTGATTTGATAAAGGTAATTAGGGATTAAGATATCTTTAATTCAAATGATGTTGAAATTAGACAAAGAAAATGGTGGGTTTGAAATTTGAATGTTTTTCCACTCTCTCTTTCAATATTGTTCGTATTATGAAGACTAGTATTGTCTTCTTTGCTTAGTATTGAGCAACCCATAAAGAAAATACTAAATACCAAATTAATCAAAAATAGAAAAGACAAAAATGTAAGTTGATTATAAAAACTTTATTGTAAAAATAAATAAATAAATTTTTCTTTGGGCACAAGAAGCTAAAACCGCTTTAGCTTTTGAATGATGGGGAAGTGCTTTTTGTATGCAACAGGCATGCATATATGGGATAGGGAACTATACAAATATGGGTTTCCCATCAAAATTCACTTTACACTTTTAGTGAACACGCCATGAATGAAGAAAATATATAAGAAAGAAAGAGTAAAGGCAAGAAATCAAATGTGAAAGAGGAAGAAAATTGCTTGAAAAACACCAGGCAAATTGATTATAAATGTAGGCAAGTTAGGAAACAAAAGGGGTCCCCTTGAAAACTCCATTGTTGAAGGGCCAACCTCAATGCTCTCTTTTTAGTCCATCATTTCTCATTGTCCAACCATACCTGGCCATGGCCATAGCCACAGCAGACGTGAATGACACGGTCACAACCCAGCAAAAGCATTTCTGTCTCACCAATATTTTCTCTGTCCATTTTTTCTTTTCCTCATAAATCATAACATTTTGAATTCATTCATAAGATTGTATGTAATTATACTGGTTATTCTAGATGTGCACGAGTGAAAGTTTCATGTATACACTGCGTTACCGATCAAGGTTTGAACAACACAACACCATAGACCATTCATTCATCACTAGTCTTTGGTCTAAAGGGAAGTGTGAGTGATGCTATTTTGGTTTTCTTCCATTCTAATCAAACCCTTGATCAAGTTTAATCATGTCTTTCGTTGAATCTCTTTTTTCCCTCATTATTAACTTCATTCTCCACCCATATTTTCTTTCATCAACGTCAATATACATCATGATCAACGAAATGTTTCCTCTCTAATTCCAAGTTTGAATGCTACCAAATTCTAATGAGCAAATTGTCTCCTATAAACATAATCATTTAAATATATAATGAACAAATTGTTTTCATGTCAGATCATCCGATCGACCAACCAACCAACCAACCATATTGTTCAAACGACTATCTTACAAGTTCTTAACATTAACACTTCTGTCTGAATATCTCATTTTGACGTCAGAATTATTTCATAAATTGTAAATGAAGTTGCAAATTGAAATATAAATTTTAAGCAAATTGAAATAGAAAAATGCCCAGAGAAGCAACAATAAAAAGGACAGACAGTAATTATGATAAATAAAAGGACCATAAATAACGGCGCATTTTCTCAATTACACATAAATATTATAACATGCATTTACAATTTGTAGACAACCCTAAAATAGGCAAGGTCTCAAATCCCTCCACCAATCAAATCACAGAATAGTTTCTGGGAAAAGTTACTAAAGTTTGACTTTCTGATTTAAGACAGTGTTGATTGGACGAGACCACATAAGTAGGGTGGTCCGAAAACTTCAGAAAATTCTATGTTTCTAAGTTTTATGCATAGTAGTATATATTGGTGTGGTTTATTCTATAGAGAGCACTCTAGTTGTTTGAGATTTCAATTATCAGCAGATTCAATGAAGGAAACACTGAGATACTTAGCAGGCATTGCAGGCCCGAGTGGTTATGGCTCGAAATCAACAGCTGAGCAAGTTACTGGAGGCTTGCTTCTTCCTTCTCATCATCATCTCACTGCTATAATCACTGGTTAGTATTTTTATATTAAGGTACTTAATCTTCATGGTGATATGGGAAACTTTTCATCTTTGTCACCTTTTTACTGATCGTTGGTGCATGGGAAATAAAAAAAAAAAATTAGACAAAAAATTTTAGTTATAATTCTGAATTATTTTTCCTGTTCTTTCTCTATTTAAGGTATAATTCAGAATTATTTTCCTGTTCTTTCTCTTTGTTCTTTGTTTCTGCTTCCCATGAAGAGCTTTTCTGATGGGTTCTGCAAGAGTTTTGCCCTCTTTATTTGGAAGCTGAGTATGCTAAGCTTGAGAATCTCAAGAATAGTATCAGTATCCTCCCTCTCTTTCTCTACTGGACCTTCAAAGATTCATGAACATGGTCCTTACTTCTTCATATGCTTTCTTTCTTTTGCTGGTTCTGAAAAAAAATTACACACTTCTCCAGATAATTTCGTTCTGGTTAAAAACTTGATGGATCTATGACTATCCTGAGACATTTCTAAGAACAAATTTCTTGTCTTCCAAATGGAGAGGAAGCATGCATATATTTTATATTATTCTCTCCCTACAATCAGCATATACGTTTTCTAAATTTAATGTAATCAGCGGTTGTGGGAAGATATGGTTTTGTCTCTTTTGACGAATATCTTTCTCTCATTGGTTCATATTAGATCACTGCAGCTTTCTGGACCATTGTGAGAATTTATTAAATACATTAATGGTATCCTACTTTATATTATCTAGCTATTCTTTTATACTCTTGAGTATCTCATTAGAAAACCTGAGGATCCTGATGCATTATCTAATTTTTACTATATTCTGTATAAAGTTTATCACTATTAACTTTATAATCTTTGGTTAAAGGGGCAACGTCGGGTATCGGGGCTGAAACGGCAAGAGTATTAGCAAAGAGAGGTGTGAGAGTTGTGATTCCGGCAAGGGACTTGAAAAAAGCAGTTGAAGTGAAGGAAGTGATTGAAAGAGATAATCCAAAAGCTGAGGTTATATTATTTGAAATTGATCTGAGTTCATTGGCATCTATTCAAAGATTTTGTCATGAGTTTCTAGCTCTAGGGCTACCCCTTAATATCCTCATGTGAGTATAAATACAAGTTTTCTCTTTACATTTGTTTTTTTTTTTATTTTTTACCACATTGGAGAGAGAGAGAGAGATTATCAGAGCCTGATAGTGGGGGGGTTTTGTTTTTTGTTTTTTTTGTTCTTCAGAAACAATGCAGGGGTATATTCCAAGAATTTGGAGTTCTCAGAAGACAAAATTGAGATGACATTTGCTACAAATTACCTTGGTAATCTCTAATTTCTTTATTGTCTATGTCCTTGTGTAAATTCATTACAGGTCAGGGAAGACCAAACCAAGCCCAAGCCTTCTGAACCCCACAATGTGGAATAAGAAATTTTTTACAGGCCTCCTAGGCCCAATCTGTAATTAAAATTATATTGACTTGAATAAGAGGAGAAATGTGGGTATAATTAAAGTATAATTACTTGCATTTCCGTTTGTTTGGCAGGACATTATTTATTGACTGAAATGCTATTAGAGAAAATGATAGAAACAGCAGCCCAGACAGGTGTGCAAGGAAGAATCGTTAATCTTTCCTCTGTAATTCACAGTTGGGTGAAGAGAGATGATTTCTGCTTCAGCCGACTGCTTAATCCAAAGAAGTAAAACCCTTACTCTCTTCGTTTCATATTAAATTTCAAACTTAGGAGCAGTCACCTTTATATTTCCACAGAGCACATGCTCAGCAGCTCAGTCCATCGACTAACACAAATACTTGCATGCTACAGTTACAATGGCACATGCGCTTATGCTCAGTCCAAATTGGCTACCATAATGCACGCTAAGGAAATGAGCAGGCAGCTCAAGGTAATTCTTCCTTTCCAAATTCAACAAATCAAAGTATTTCTTAAAAAATGATTTGTAAACTAATCCTAGAAAAACATTTTTCTTGCTATTTTGCAGGCTAGGAATGCAAGAGTAACTATTAATGCAGTGCATCCAGGCATTGTAAAGACTGGAATTATTAGAGCTCACAAGGGTATCATTACAGGCAAGAATTAGTTCCAATGCCCCGCTGTCGTTTATAACTTTCATGGTCCCAACCCAAAAGCTTGTTCCACCATTCATACAAATTGTTAGATTTAATGGGTTACATAAAATCTAATAGCTCCAAATACGTCTGTGCATGCAGATTCTCTTTTTTTCATTGCTTCCAAGCTACTAAAATCTACATCCCAGGTTTGTCTAGACATTCCTGTCATCTTTTTTTGTTCAAAAGATTCATGAAATAAAAAATAAACAGAGAATATTTAATAATTTCAGCAGTTTTAAACGATATAAAAAGTTGTGGATGCAGGGAGCATCAACGACATGCTATGCAGCTCTGAGCCCGCAGACAGAAGGCATCAGCGGGAAATACTTTGCAGACTGCAATGAGAGTAACTGCTCAACGTTAGCAAACGATGAATCTGAAGCAAAAAAGCTGTGGAAGCAGACCCGTGCACTTATCCACAGACGATTGCGTCAACCATCACTATAACATTCCTTTCCTCTCACTCACTCCACATTTAAAATTTGGAAGCTATGTATATAAAGCAATTAAGCAATTATGTTTGTATATTTAGTCAGAAGGTAGTCTAGCAATGGTACATGTGAAGAATAAAATAACTTTAGAAAATTTATCAGTATTTATCAACTTCAACGCCACTAAAATAACTAAAATATGATAATTTATTAATAGCTTTCTTGCTCTTTCAGGTCACTATACATCTTTCTTGTGTTATTCAAAATTCTCTCTCTTGAGCGTTATAGACAACCAATACTAAAGCCTCCCTGACATCGAGGTTCAAATAGCCACAAGTTGTGGTGGTACACTCGCACAATTATCGTCTTTTTGTAATACTCTGATAAGAGAACAACATATTTACAAAACGTTTATACAGCTTTCTGTTGATGACGATTGTCACTTTTGCAAAAAATATGAAAGCCAATATACCTTGTGTTTGCATTTGCAACCATCCATGGTGCACGCAGCTAATATAAGCACATTACAGAGAATTAAATTTAGATCGTGAATCATGTAGATAAATTGAGATCAAGAGATTATTAAATTTATGTATGGAAATCAGTAGCAGTCGATAACATAGAATATTTGGGATTATCACCTTACATTTCACCCATTGTTATTTCATTTGGTTAATGAAATACAAATAATTATCCAAAGTAACCTCCTGGTGAGGCTGCAACGTTTGTTGAGCCGCAAAGCTTAGGCTGTCATGTCTGCTGTCAGAAAATGATCAGTCTGTCATCTAGGTTTTCTAAGGTACATCAACTTTCCTGACTTTCATGTTAATCATCCAAGAATCAGGTCACTGACTAACCAAGCACATTGAAGTGTCTCAAGCATAGTATCAGAATGGAGATGACAAAATAGCGTCCACTTCATTTTTTAACCTCCCATATATTTGATATCTTCATTTAGAAATTTCCTGCGTGTCAAAGGAGTCCATAAGCCTTCTGAGCATAATGTGGATGAAGAGAAAACTAATACATTAATAAAAAGAATACCTAGAGACTTCCTTCTTAATATCACAAGGATATCAGAAAGTTGAAAATGTTACTAAAAAAGTTGCATCTACTCGAGAAGTCCAGCCATAAATATTTTGAAAAAACCTCCCAGATGATTGAAAGTATCGGCTATTTAAGAATATTAACAACATTTCTTCAAAATAAATGTGAAGTACAATTACAACCACTATGCACAAGAATCTTGCAGGTAAAGCAGGGAAAGTTGAGCACAAAACTAATATTAAACCTAGTCTCAACAAGTCTTACTTTACCTTTAAATCCCATCAATCTACATCTTTCATGCAGTAATTATGACAATTTTTTTGTTGTAACTTGAGAATCGTACAAAGGCTTTAAGATATTGACACGATATAAACAAACTAATCTGGAGCCGGCCCATATTTGATATAACAAAAGCCTAGCCCATTTCCAATGGCGGTTGGCTGTAATCACACCAGCTTCTGCAGAATGGCTACCTATATTGACATGTCATTTGGTTTTGTTTTAAACCATTTTTTCCTCTGTTGTCATTCTTTCTCCATGATGGAATTGCAGTCCTAAGAAATATATTTAAACAAAATATGGGCAGAATTTTTTTTTTAAATGAAAATATTTTTGCAACTGGATAGGGAGGAAAATTATTTAGTCCTAACTTGATTTGTCTGAAAACAAGCTTCTTCACTAACTTTGCATGAAGACGGAAAACCAGATGCAGGCAGATAGATATTAAGTTACCTTAAAACGAGGAGATCGGCGAAGAGATGATGCTGATCCAGGAGACAGAAGTGTTGATTTAATCCCTCTTCCATAAATAGCTTTGTTCGATTGTCTGTTGACTTCTCTATGACGATTATGATGCTCTTTTTTCTTTGCAGGAGATTCACTTGTGTCAGTTGAAACTGAGACAACTGGAGCAGACACAGAGATTGTCGAAGAATCTTGACGAGGAGATGTTAATTGAGACAGTAAACCTGAGTCGTAAATGATAAAATAGTTCATGATGAAAAATAGATACACTTGCATGGAAAAAAAATAAAATATAAAGTTTATCATCTTTTGTATTGGTTCAAGTCACCAACGTAAAATTTCTAGCAAAAAATCTTAGTGAAGAGAAAAGGAGAGCCACCCCTATTAAGAGAATATCATCTTTCAAGCATGTAGAAAGCAGAGTAAAAAAAAAAAGCAAGATGAGCATATACCAAGTGCTGCAGCTTTTACAAACTTCTCTCTCATAATTCTGACAAATTTGAATAAGCCATTCGTTCTGTTCAATTCTTGGATGGACTCCTTCATGTTGTTCAATGGTGGGTCACAATCTAACACTACAGAGTGCAAGGACTTATGTGATTGAAAGTATCCAATGTTAAAATATGACCAATATATAATAAAAAAAAGTAAAAGCTGTACTTACAGGTGTAGGTATCATCTGCATGGCGAATGGTGAAAGAGTACTCATCATTTGGATTTTTCATACTGACATTTCTGAATGTGAATTTTACTCCTACAAGTAAAGGAACTTGTAAGTAAAGAAATCACACTTGAGGAAGAAAAAAAAGGGAAAATAGATGCTGCACAGTAGCTGTGATTACCATGTCCGCCTTCAATATGAAAACTGAGAACCCTATTGTACCACGAAATGGCCTCTTGAATTTCTCCTTTACGTTCAAGGTCTTCTTTTGTCTTTTCTTCAGAAGAAGCCAAAGCTATGGATAGTACCCAAAAAATGAAAGGAGATAGTGCCAGAAGCAGCAGTAAACTAGATATGGAGTCCATTAATGATAAATAGTGGTATAAGCACTAACAACTTCACCATTTATCAACAAAACAAGAGAATTTAGTTTCGGAGAACAGAGAGAGAGAGAGAGAGAGAGAGAGAGTAAGATCACATAGAGAGCCACATTTATCAATTTACTATATAGTTATATGTCCAATGTTAGTATATTAGGTATACACAAAATTACATACAATCAGCAGAACAACTATATCTATTCTCCATACAATAATTTTCCTTTGATTCCTTTGAATTGAGTTTGAACAGCTGACGAATAGATTACAAATTCTAACAACTAGATAGACTGAACTACACTAGGTAATAAAAGCATCATAGGTCTCAACTTCTGATTTACAAAACTAAAAAACGAATCAAAATTCTGCAGTAACATGCCAATGCAGCATGCCATGAGTCCATATTGTCTTCTCATGTAGGCATGACACAATTAAAAACAGCCAAAGTCTCAATCTTGCCAAATACCTTTTGCATCCAAACCCCAAGAACGAATTTAAGAAACCCTAATACATCACGATCATAAACAATCCTTAGATCCATGATCTACCATCAACAGCCCTAACTAATTCTTATTGAACTGATCCATGCCATAATGATTTCTTATATAGATTGGTTTATAAACAAACACTAGAATACACTGTAAACCCTGCTTTTGCTATTGCAGGACTAAAGTGTAGATTTTTTAAAAGTTTCAGGAAATTGCAGAATTTCTGTTAGTGTGAAGGAAGGACTAAATTGAAGACTTTTCAAAGTTTCAGGTAAATATAGAATTTTTAAAAAACTTTGGGGGGTCAATTGAAATTTTCCAATTCAAAAATATAAACACGGGCAGTAGCTGTGTTTCTTCATTTCTCTTCGGCAGTTCTTCATTTTCTTCATCTTCTCCTATATTCTTCATCCAATTCCTTGAAGATAAACCGAAATTCTTGCAATTTTTCGTTTCCTAGTGATAAATTAACATCTCCTTTGGATTTTGAAGCTAGAATTTGGCAAGAAAAGCAAGGAGGAAGTTAGGGTTTTTGAGGAAAATTGGGGATTTTCAATTTAAACGGTTAATTGAAGCTTCTAACGACTTCAACACGTTTTAGGTAAGCTAATTTACCTATTTTAAGCTCAATTTCGTCATTTTGGATAAATTTAAATTCTAGGGTTACTGTTCATCCGTGAATAATTGTCAAATTTGAGCTTAATTTTGTATAGGAAAGGTAGAATTGAGTTTATAGTGATGATTGGAAGTGTATAATGTCGAATATGCGTGCAATTGTCATTG
>JAXCLQ010016473.1:0-35746 GCA_035584115.1 Cedrela odorata | reverse complement strand
TATAAATATATAAATATATATATATATATATATATATATTTTGACATGCATAAATGGGATCTGCTGTCTGCATGGTGGTATGCATACTCCTTTCCATGTGCTCTTTTAAAGATAATTGTCAGAAAATTTTCTCGACAGTAGCATCAATCATTCAGGTCAAATGAATCTCTGTTCTCGCATTTTTATGTTGGCTGCTATTTGATACTTTGATTTAATGTGTTTCAGATATGCCTGTACAGTTCCTCATGCACATATACTGTTCTGTATCATTATACGTGAATTTGGAAAGAAAAGGGACTTGATGTCTGCTTTAACAGTGCATGAAGCATCCAAGAAATATTTGAGTATTCCTAATATGTATATATGCCGCACAATTATTGATGTTTGTGGTCTCTGTGGTGACTACATGAAGTCTAGGTGCATTTATGAGGTACTCCCAATTCCCTTTTATTATTGAGTGTTTCTGCAGGCAGCAATACCTAGCTGCTCTGATGAATGCACAAGTTATGCCTTGTTTTGAAACAATTCTAGATTCTTTTACTGCTCTTAAGATATATGATTTACTTTGGACATGAAAATTTTTGCAGGATTTACTCAATCAGAATATTACTTTAAATATATATGTTTTCAACAGCCTCATGAACGTGAATGCCCATGATTTGAAATTCACATTAGAAGTGTACAAGAATATGCAAGTAATGTACTCTCTCTCTCTCTCTCTCTCTCTCTCCCTCTCTCTAAATAGATGGAATTTGGTTGGAACTTGGAATGCTTAAAATGTTTATCACAGGCTTTATCGGTAAAATATTATTGAACCTATCTCTTTCATATGTCCAGAAGCTTGGTGTCATGGCAGATATGGCATCTTACAATATTCTTTTGAAGGCATGCTGTCTTGCTGGAAGGACTGATTTAGCCCAAGAAATTTATAGGGAAGTCAAGCATTTAGAATCAAAAGGAGTGCTGAAGTTGGATGTCTTCACATATAGCACAATAGTAAAGGTATATTTAATATCTCACTGCAATATGCATACATCAACCAGAATGCATCTGTCTGATCTATATCTCACGACTCATCTTATTATTTTTTTTTTTAAACTTTTTTCGGGTCTTTTTTAGCTTGTGGAAGTGAAGATCACCCAGAGGCTCTTGTACAATATTTTGATCCCTTCATTACCTATTGATTAATTGCAGGTCTTTGCAGATGCAAAATTGTGGCAAATGGCATTAAAAGTAAAAGAAGACATGCTATCAGCTGGTGTTACCCCTAATACGATTACATGGTCATCATTGATCAATGCCTGTGCCAATGCTGGTCTTGTAGAGCAGGCAATACATTTGTTTGAAGAGATGCTACAGACAGGCTGTGAACCTAATTCACAGTGTTGTAACATCCTTTTACAAGCTTGCGTTGAGGCTTTCCAGTATGACAGAGCCTTTCGTCTTTTCTGGTCCTGGAAGCAAAGTACAAATCAGGAGACTTTTGGTGAAGGTTATAATGCTAAAGATGATAGCATCTCAAGTGCGGAGCATAAATACAAACAGTGTGTCTCCGATACACCAAATTTTGTATCTAATTCACATCATTTAAGTTTTCCCAAGAGGTTTCACTTTAAACCCACTACTGCAACATATAATATTCTGATGAAGGCCTGTGGTACTGATTACTATCGTGCAAAAGCTCTGATGGATGAGATGACGACAGTAGGTCTTTCCCCTAATCATATAAGCTGGTCAATTTTAATTGATACATGTGGAGGATCAGGGAATGTAGAAGGTGCCTTACAGGTAAGATGCATTTTTTATCTGAGTTTACTTTATTTTGCTTTTGCTTTTAGCATTATTTTTCAATTCTGTCATAAATTTCTTTACAAATTAGGTAGCTAGTTGAATTATAACGTAGATGCACATTTGTAGTCAGATCTTGTGATTAATTTCTTTAATAGGACTTAAAAATTTTGCACATTCAGCTGTTTGCTCACTTTGGGGTTTCTAATATAGCACTGTACAACAAATCTTCGTGAAGCATAATCCCATGACGAAATTAGAGTTACGTTTGGTGGAATTCTAATGGTTGATTTTCATGCGCACTAACAGCTGGCTTGGTTGATTGCATTTCATTTGGTTATTCCCTCATTCATAAAAAAAAAGATGGAGATGCCTTCTCATTGAAGGATAATTTGATGGGATATAGTTTATCTGATAGCCAAGTTTTCCTCCAGTGCAGATTTTGAAAATTATGCGTGCAGCTGGAATGAGTCCTGATGTTATTGCATATACCACAGCTATCAAGGTCTGAAGTTCTCTTGTCAGAATAAGCTTGCTTGTTCTATAATTTTTCCCATTAAAATATGCTTGATAATATTTATTTTCTGTTATCTCAAATTGACTGGCTCCAAACGTTGATACATCATGCTTTATACTTCACAGGTTTGCGTTAAAAGTAAAAGATTGAAGTTGGCATTTTCATTATTCGAAGAAATGAAACAATATCAAATACAACCAAACTTGGTATGTGCTCAATACTTCTGTTCTTCAATCATATATTGTTTTATGTTTAACTTAAGATTGTAATGTCAAAAATAAGTTGGGCCACTTCCACTTTTGCTGTCAAAAAAGTAGGCTGTACTAAGATGTTGTGAACATATTATATATCAAGTAATTTTGTTTGCCGATACGGTTCCTCATATTGTTATAATAAGAGCTTAGTCAATGACAAGGGTGGATAATTGAAGGAAATATCTGTTTGCATATGGATGGTATTGTGTGTAAGGCATTCTAAATCAGCAACAAATGAAGAGAAAAATTAATGAAAAGCATTTTCTATTCAATTCAGCCTGTATAATTCTTCAGATTGTATTTTCAGGTGACATATAATACTCTTTTAAGAGCTAGAAGCAGATATGGTTCCTTGCTTGAAGTGCAACAATGCCTAGCTGTATATCAGGATATGCGGAAGGCAGGGTAAGCATGATTATATGTAGGCATTTTCGTGCCAACTGCTGTTTTTTACAATAGATTGTGAACACCACAGATGCTTTATTTTACCTTCCTCTCTGCCATATATTCATAGCTTAATGAAATACAGAGGGCTAAATGCAATATCAATTCTTGGAGTATCCGGAACTTCATTTGATAACTAATTGTCACAAACGCTGCTTCATGCTATTCATGGTGGCCAAGCAACTTATTTTATTTTCTTTTTATTCTTTTGTGGGCATGAATGACATCCTAAAATGATTTTTGCGTTTTATGTAGCTTTGACTAACAAGTTGCAAGTAGCCATGAAACTTTTTCTGCTCCATGATTAAGCTGCTTATCTTTCATATTCATATGTTTAAATCAGTGCTGTGTCCTTTCTTTACTAAGCAAGGAATATACTCATTGGTAGTGTCTAAGAGAAATGGTGCAATGGCTTCCTCTGTGTCTACTAACATACATAGTTCGGCTGTTATGATGCTTTAATGTGGTCAACAGATCTTTATACAACTGTTTTGTGATTCTTCTTGGAACTACACACACGTTGCCGTGTATTTGATATTCTGCTGACGGTTCTCTCCAAAGCGAGAAGGTTTTAGCTCTGGTTATTCAATGACGTGAGAGACAATGGGTCATATAGAAGGGAAATTTATTATACTCTTGGTTTGTGGGTATCTTCTGACTCACAATTAGAGAACTTTTTTATACTAGGAATATGTGCCACTAACTTCTACCTATTGTAGCCAATACACAGTAAAAATTACAAATGCTTTAATGTGGGTATCTGTATCACCCTTGCTATGCATATCCATATCTAACTCAAATCTCTGGAAATCTGCAAACATGTAGAAGATGTATAAACTTGTGCTGTTTGTTGTTTCCCTTTCTGTTGAGGGGAATTGGATACATTTTCTTCTTTCCATTAAGCATCAATTTTGCAGGTACAAATCCAATGATTACTTCCTCAAGGAGTTAATTGAGGAGTGGTGTGAAGGAGTAATACAAGACAACAATCAAAACCAAGCGGAGTTCACTTCCTGCAGAAGAACCAACTCACGAAGACCACAGAGTCTATTGCTGGAAAAAGTTGCGGCACACTTGCAAAAGAGTGCTGCTGAAAACCTAGCAATTGACATTCAGGGTCTGACAAAGGTACACTTGATATCAGTCGATGAGTGTTTGAAGCATTGTAGACACGGTTAGCCTTTTGTAGTGGTTTTTTGAATAGATCAAACATCAGTAATGTTACATAGACGAAACCATGATGCTATTCTTGAAACAAAAGTTGCTTCATAAATTGTTGCTTATATATTGTTGTTTATCTGATTCTGCTATTTTGGAGAAGTTTCATCTCTTTGTTAATCTCTATTCTGTGATGTGTAATGACAGGTTGAAGCTCGGATTGTTGTTCTTGCAGTACTAAGAATGATAAAAGAGAACCATTCTCTAGGTACGAGTGAATTTCCTCTTAACAGGCTCGAGTACTCTTTAACAAGCTTGAATTAACCAAGGGCGCACAAATGCTCCTGCTTAACATATTTAACAGTTTTTTTCCCATTAGATTATTGATGTTTTCTTATTTTCTGTAAAAACTAAAACTCTCTGATGCACAAGAGTTAAAGAAATGTGTCCAACTTTAAGCATTTTGGTTTATTTAACTGGTTCTATTTACAGGGCAACCAGTAAAAGATGACATGATGATCATCTTAGGACCCAGTAAAGTAGGTGAAATTCAAGCCAAGCACGACTCTGAGGTGAAAGATGCAATAACGAAACTTTTGCAGGATGATTTGGGACTCGAGGTTTTCTCGGATGGACCAATTATAAAAATTCATAAAAATGCAGATAAAGATAAATATCTTGATGCAGATTCTAATTTGGAAGAAAAACTAGGAAAGAAACAATTACACATTGAGTTGAAATCTTCAACTAGAAGACCTGCAATTCTAAAGAGGTTAAAGGTGACAAAGAAATCATTGCACAGTTGGTTTCGAAGAAGAGTGGGTGCCGCCAAAAGATAAATCATGTTGTGTGTACAGTTGCCAATTTTGTGTACAAAATCTGTCAACAATTTTGTATAATTCTTATTTGATTTTTATTATAATTGCTTTAGAGCAAAATAAAATCTTAATACCTACCATTGTGTATAATACCTACCATTGTGTATACTGACAGCAGTTGATGTTGAATGAAAACATAATGAGAAGTATTCTTCCAATCTTTATCTTTTGCTTCTCTAGAAGACTCTTCTTCCCCTTTACATCAATTCAGTTGTGTTTTCTGTTTGAGAATGATGTAACTAGCAAATTATTGACAATAGAGGCCAGATGTTCAGTAGAAAACTGTACACTCAAGGACAACTGCTAAAAAACAAGGTCACTGAGATTACATCTACCAGCATATAAACAACGATAAACAATGGTCAAAGTTCTGAAAATCTGTGGATGATTTCATTTTCCATATACACAAATCGCTGACAATAACTGATAAATCAGTGATCGATTACAAGGATTGTATAATAAAGCTCAAGACAAGACAAAAATAAAAAATAAAAAATAAAAAATGCTAAGATGCAAATATTGCTACCAGAATGATGGTAGATGAAAGCCCTAGAAAGTTACAATCATTAACCAATTTTGCAAATTCTCACTTACAGCCAATCTTTTTGTTGCAACTTTAAAGGCAAATATACCTCAGACAAGTACTGAAACCCAAAGGAGCTCAGCGCCTGAATTTCAGCCTTCTGCTTAGTTTTCACCATAAAATTCAGTTCCTCAACCCACCCAGGATTCTTCTTCACAAAATCCTCCTCCAGCAAATCTTTCCCTGTCTTAATATCCTGCTCTGTCATCGGCAACCTACACTGCTCCGGTATCTTATACTTATCCAAATCACTCGGCCTTATCCCCAACCACTTTATGTCCGGCGTCGTCAAATTCGCACTATCGTAAGACATATTCTTTGACCCACATCCGTAAACCGATAAAATTTTCAACCCGTACGGATCACTATCAACTAAAGCTAAAACTGGTAACTTCAACTCCATCTTCATCTTCCTCAAAAACAGCCTTGTTGCCACGTCGGGCTGGCCCTTTGCCGTCACGATTATACATGGAAATCGATTGTAAAACCTATCTTCAGCTAATCTAATGTAAGCAGCGTCTTTTTCAACTAAGAGTATAAACAAAGCGTCGCTTTTCATATCACCAACTCGGTCGATATTCGGCGGAATCGCTTTCCCGCCCATACCCATTTTCGTACAGTCGATCATGTCGCCATTGTCGCTGAAAATCAGTCTTCCCACGACGACTCCCTTTTCGGCGGCGATTACGTTGAGACTGGAGCGCGTGCAGCCAAGCATACAAGCAACGTCATCCAAAACGGCGTCGGATTGGGTCTGGTCTTGGAAGAGTTTGACGTCGGTGTAGAACAGGTCTCGTTTTGTGACGTGGATGTTTTTCAAGCAGAGTTGATGGATGAGAGAGAGGATCTTTACGGTGATGGTGGATTTCCGTACAGACGACACGTTGGCAAAGGGACGGAGGGTGGTTTTGTCTTTTAACACGATGCGGTCAAGTTCGGGAACGTAGAGCTGGTTGGAGGAGGCGCGTGAGGGGACTTGGAAAGCGAAGCCGTTACCGGATAAAATGGAGTTGGCCACTTGGAGGATTTGGGTTTCGATCGCCGATTGGACGGCAGAGAGTGAGAGGTCGGTGACTTCGCGACACGTGGCAGAGAGATTGAGGTCTGATAGAGTAAGGGATTTTGATGAAGAGGAGGTTGAGGCGTCGGTATTGGCGTTGGTGGTAGTGTAGGCGGCGGTTACGGTTAAAAGTAGTTGTTTCATGATTTCGAGGATGCCCGGGTCGGGCTTGAGGATGTTTTTGAAGGGAAGTTCGGTTTCGTCATCTGATGGCGGGTCGAGTCGCCGACGTTTTTGTTTTTGCTTCTTGTCGGCCATTACAAGAAATGAATGAATGTGGTATCTTCTGTTAGGGTTAAGCTAGTTGTAAAACCACAGCTCCCTTGCGACTTGCGAGCCAGAGAGTGCAGTAAATGTTGATACGACGTCGTGTCATCTGCTCATAGATTGGTTTATGGCGGGAAGGTGATTAATTGCAATTCAGACCCTCAAGTTTGGGATATTTTAAGTTTCAACTTCAAATGAAATGTTGCTGCTAAATGAAGAGATTAATTAGATAATATGTTATTTCTTTATCAATTAATATTCTTTTAATTAATTAATTAAAATTATTATTTTTTTTATAGTTTATTGTGAAAATATTATGATAGAAATTAATTACATGTTAAATTTAAAGCTATGCACACTAAGTATAAATTTAGTTTAGAATAATTTTGATGCAACAATCTAAATATAATTTAAATACCTATTCTTTCTTAATTTTTCAAAAATTTATCATTAATAAATTAAATTTAAGAATTGAAAATTCAATATTAAAACAAAGACAATTTTTATCTATTAATTATATTTAAATTAATAAAAATTGTAGTTTAATAAGAAAACTTTATATATATATATATATATATGCATAAACTTAATATATCTAATTTTGTTTTTAATTTTAAGTTATATTAAATTTCATGATAAACTACCCTTCCCTTCAACATACAACAATATATATATATATATAGTATTAACCCTAGTTTATTTTAAATATTAAAATTAAGATACAATAATAATAAATTATATATAAAAAGTAGTATTTATGTTTTTCACAAAATATTTAGTAAATAATTAAGTGCTCGTCGTTATAAATAAATTATCTATTACATGCACTTAAAATACCTAATATATCTTTTAAATGTTAAACTATATTGAATTAGTAATAAAATATCATTCAACTTACAAGAATATTTGTTAATTTCTTTTATTATATATTAAAATTTAACTTAAATCTTATGGTTAAAATGTAGATCAATATTAAATAAATTTTAGAGTATTAAACTAAAATTTTATATTTTACATTTTTAACTGTCTTATTTTCTCTTTTTTACACTTTTTTCTATTAAAATATTATTTTTATAAGTTGAATATAACAATTATAATTTTATTTTTTTAAAAAAAGTTTAATCTATAAAATTGCGTTTACCATGTTAATATTAACTTGAACATTTAACAAGCTAATATTTATGTATAAATGATCAAATATTATTATTTGAAGGAGTCTTATTTAAAATTATTAAACTCTTAATTGAAAATAATTAATGTATTTCTTTGTCAATATTGACGCATTAATATACCATTTAGCAAGGGAATGCTATAATAAATATTACACTTAAATTATATACGATTTTGTAATATAAAATATAATTAATTGGATTTATTATACGTGTAAAATATAAATTAATTGGATGCTTCAATAAAAATTTTCAAGAATTTAACTGAAACATGTTTTCCACCTACCACTTTTATTGGATAGATGCTCTCTCTACTTTTGTATGATCTCCAAAGATGAAGCTATTGCAGCGGTCTTCTTCTCCATCATAAAGGATTTTCATACCCTAAGATGTAGCCACCGTAGCCAGGCTTCTTCACATTCCATAAGTTATTGCTGAGTCTTGACAACTGAAATCTGAAAGGCTGGTTCAATTCTTCACTAGCAACATGCTTTCAATATATCCCGAATATCCGGATCATCCCCTGCTTCTTTATCCTGCTCAAAGCAATAATGTTAGGATGATATAGGAATAGTAACATATCATGATTAAAGAGAATTTAAACATGACAATCCCAAAAGAGTTCCCATCATAATTCCAAAATATAATCTATAGGAATCTCCTTCTCCTTGGAGCTGTCTTGGGAAACAATTAGACTTGTATGATTTGAGAAAAAAAAAAGAGAAAATGAATAAAAAGAGCAATATTTCAATTACTGTAAAGGATCAAAGTGGTCCACGAGCTTCTTTTGGTATGTGTAGGTCAACATCCTCATGGCAAGGTTTATTACTACATACAATATAATATGTTATTCGAGATGACCGCACTACAGGAGTCAGAGTTTCAAATTGGTTGCAGTTACATGGCAGAACAGTGTGCTCATGAACTGTGTAATAATGGGTTGGATATCATTCTAGCTTAATTTTCAGGTTTTCCTTCTCATCAAGTTTTTCATCCTACATGAAACCATTACTTCTACAACAGAGTGAGGAAGAACTGGGGGCTGGGAAGGATGGAGAACTGACCTTGTGAATGTACAAGATGTTACTTTTACCGGGACCTGCAACTATAATTCCACCTTGCTGCCTAGAAAAAGCAATTTCACACATTAGTCAAAACTATGTTCAAAGAATGTAATTGAAAAAATAACAAGGATAGAATACTGAGATTCAGATGAGAAGAAGAAAAATGCCTTTTCTGCTAACATCTCTGGTCCCTGAATTAAATAATCAATTTAGCATTTCTTTTATGACCCAAGTATAGATCAAAGAAAGGTGCATGGAGGTATAATCCTGAATACAAATTGAATCCTTGTTAAATATATTAAGTTTTTTACTCATTGAAGTATGGAAAGACTCTTTCCATGTTACTTTAGCTACTTCCAAAGACTGGAAAATCTCTCATTGGAACATTCAGAAAGTTGGAAGTGCTCATAGATATTAACTAAAATACTGTAGTCAAACTCAGAAGTATTCATACACTAAAGCTCCTTTGATTTGTTCAAGCATGTTTCTCGATATTTTACTCAGGTAGTTTAGACGTACATCAATTGCTCATATGAATGCAAAAAAATCAGTTCAGTCAACTAAAAGAATTAATGGTCAGAATTCTTTTCTTTGTTAGAATGCAACCAAAGTTCTGTCCATTATCCCTGTTGATTTAGATCAAAATTTATACTAAATGAGTCCAGAAACAAAATTTTATTTCTGTGTGATAAAATGTTGAGAGATTAATTTTCTTGAATGAGGTGAGATTCTGAATCTCCAGTGATGCATCTAGGGTACATCAAAAAGATGTGTCACATACCAGCCACCACGAGACACTGTATCCTTTTCAAATGAAAGCTTCCAGTCTTGTCGATAACCCTCCATGTAGGATTGTATTATCTTAAGACCTGCCTAATTGGTCATGAAACCAACTAAATAAGAAGATGTATGCTCAATAACAATGTCCAGAAATTTCAAAAACATCTAGATATAAGCCACTAACAGAGTAAACACACTGCATGTATACACCCAGAAAGTTTCTTACATACTTTGGGAGTAAATGTGGTTGAAACCCCAGAAACAAATCTCAATGCCTCATATGATGAGTGGTTTGGATCTGCATAAACTTCTGAAATAAACTGAAGTTTGTTATGACCATAAGTTAATAAGGAAGAAATATGCCTCAAGAGTCGGAAGTTTTTCTATCTGGTGTTGACTATGGAACTTTAATTTGGATTTTGATATTCACCTTGAAATATGAACCAATGACTGCTATACATATAATACATATAAACCACTAATAGAATGTTATTACTCGCACAAAACACTTGGCAAGAAACATACCTCCTTTGAATTTTGTTTGCTCAGAGAAAGCCCTTGCCTACATCAAATAACTGCAGATAGTCATAACAAAGACCAGGTGGCCAATTTACATGACATAATTTGTTGAAAGAATGGCTGAAAGTGATTCCATGGAAGAAGCGGAAATAAAAATAAAAAAAATAATAACTCATACTAATAAGATTTTAAACTTTCATGCTTTTCATTTATGTTCTTCCAGAACATAGTCTTTTGGTATAAGTTTATAAGAAAGATACCTGTTAAATTTCTATTTATGGAATAAAAATAAAATTTACATAACCTTATTCCAATGATCTTAGAGGTAAATGCAGACAGAACTAATAGAAGAAAATCCTATCTTCGCATACCAACTACATATGCATTTTGAGTACATACCTGGTCAATACTACCAGGTCCAATTAAAACAAGTGCCACCCCAGATGCATCCATCACATCCTGTCATATATAGACTCATGTAACAAAGACAATGGTATTGAAAACGAATATCTGCCATATATCATTTCCAACAAGCGAATAACCAGATTAAGAATAAGAACAGTTTGCAGACCAATATCCCAAGGTAAACTACCCTTGGCTTTCCTACCTTGATGATAAAGTGTGGACCCAAGATATCAAGATGCCATCTATCAAAATATCAGATATTTGAAAAAGATATCGAACTGGGAAACTCAAGCAGCAGCAACAGATGATTTAGGTTGAATTACAAAGTTAATGGTACATAAAAAGCGGGTCCCTACCATTTACAATAATTCCTTAATCATTCGTTCTTAATCTTAGAACAGCCACTCCAAGCTTCTTATTAATTCCGTATTAACATTTATGGAATTAACTTTTAACATACATCCGAAGCATTTACCTTTACCATTTCTCATAGAGAAGAAAGAAGAAAGAAGAAAGAAAAAACATATACAACTTTTTGTTGTCAACTGTGAGTGATTAGTTAAGGATATTTGTATTCACAGTAGACTCATAGGATCTGAAAGAAATGTTTTAACTTTTAAAAACAACAAGCAATCAAACTTAACTGATGAAAATTCACCAAAGCATGATCATTTGTCACAAGGCAACGAGTCTATCTCAAAAATGGTGTATAATACAAAGTTTTTCCGTTAAGGTTATGATTTGTAGTCTAAATTGAGAGATAAAGATGACGACCATTTAAGGACGGAAAGCTTCAGTTCTCATGGACATTTCTTGGCAATCTCTAGGGCAAGTACATGAATTTAAGAGCAAATAAATCTCCAAGAGATTAATCAAATAACAGAGAATCAAACTTAACTGGTAGAGATTCAATACAGCAATGCTCAATTAATTTTTTAAAGTTACGTTCGTATTACCTTCTTCGAGGCAAGATAATCAGCTCGCTTACGGCAAAGAACACATCTGAAATCAAACAGGAAAAAAGAAAAAAGAAAAACCATACATAAAAATTCATTCTAAAAACCCTTACACTAAGCAAACAAAGTTATAATAATGGGATCACCCGAAATGGCGAGCAAAAGCGACAACGGCTTTTCGGTCTTTCCATAACTCAGAAATCGGAATTGCGTTTCCATTTAAATCAAACACTTTGACAGTATCCAGTAAATTTGTGGTGTCTTCACTCACCGAACCAGAAGATTCAATTCCTGTATTAAAAAAAATAATAATAACTCAATTTTTTTGTTTTTCTTCTCTTCACTTGTTCAAACATGCATGTGAAGAAAAGGAAGAAAAAAAAAAAAAAAACTTGCCCGGAGATCCTGAGATTGCAGAGGCGATGACGTGGCCTGGTCGCGATGAGAGTTGGATTGTTTTGTTCCAGTGCCATGGTTGGGGCCTTGGTGATTGGTAAGGGAGGAGTGGACGTGTCGTGGTGTGATTGGTGAACGTGTTGAGTAGGAGAGTGTTGGGCGAGAGAGTTGTGGAGAGAGAAATCGCCATGGCTGAGGAGGCAAAAGGAGAAGGTGGTTTAGTTTGCTACGTGACCGTTAAATGTTATGTGGGAAGCAGGAGGTACACGTGGCAGACGCTGCTGAGTTATGACTTGGTTGTAACTTGTAAACGGGTTGATGAATTGCCAAATGGGCATGTACAATTTTGTAAGTCCATTTATCTTTCTTTTAATTTGCAATGAAGATAATAATTATTTGTTTTCCCAAAAAATAAAAAAACTATTCTGGGATTTTGTAAACAGCATTCAGTAAGAATAATATTAAAATCACACAGGGAAGGGATGTTTTTGTATGAGCAAGGCAGAGAATTGTTGGTAACCATGCAATGATATGAAATGAAGTTACGTATCGAAATACTTAAAATATCATGAGTCAGGACAGTAAAGTTAGTATAACAAAATTTATTTCCTTTCTAAAAATTTAAAATATTCAAATTAACACTTTTATCTATTCGTGATTCATCCAAATAAAATTTCAATTGAGTTTTTTGACTACAATTATTATAATTCATACTCTCTAAGTCATTAAACTCCTACAAGACATATAGTTATATATAAGTTATATATAAGTTATAAGTAAATATTAAATAAATATAAAATTTACCTTTAGAATGTCCATGGTGCTATTGAATAAAAGGTCATCACTTGTCATATCTAAACCAAATGTTGAACTTGGGTAGAAATGGTGAATGTAGTGGTGGTGACTGATGATTGAGGCAAATTGATCATATATGCATTGAACAAAGAAAACAATTTATCTCGAACATTCTTCAACTAAGCTGAATTTGGACCATATATCTTTTTATATGTAAACTCAATAAATGACATTTTGTATTAAGGATCTAAGATAAAAGCAATTGTCAATATGGTAAAAAATTTCGACCAATACTTCAAAAACTTAGACATAATTTTTTCTGTCATATCTCTCATATAATCCTCCTCACATTCCATCAATTGTCTCAAAGTCACATGAATCGCAAATACTTTGAAAAAATACAAATTTGAAGTTGGGTACTTTGTTCTAAAAAAAATACAAGTAATCTCATAAAAAATAGATAAGAATTTTCGTATTTTAGTTACTTTTTCTCACTTATCTTCAGAAGAACAATGCTGGTAATTAGAATCACTTAATTGCAAGTGACAAAAAGTATTCTTATAGTAAATAGCACTCTTAAGCATAAGAAAAGTAGAATTCTATTTCGTCGGAACATCTTATCTCAATCCCTTTTTACTATATAGAGACACTTGTTTAACACACTTCAAAAATTTTTGTTTTCTAACCTGCGACCCTTTGATGTATTTTACACTCTCACGAATTTTTTTCTACTTCTTCTTTAATTTTTGTTAATCCCTCTTGAATTATCAAATTAATAATGTGTGCACAACAACGAATATGAAAAAAATCATCAGACAATAATGCTCTCTTTATTTTCAATTAACTTTTTAACATTTGAACACATATATCATTACTTGAAGCATTATCTAAAGTCAATGAAAATATTTTGTTTTCAATACCCCAATCACATACCAATAATAATATTTTATCAGCTAAACAAATTCCAGTATGTGGAGGTACCATATTGTAAAAATTTAACACTTTTTTCTGAAGTTTCCATTCTTTGTCAATAAAATGTGCCGTCAAATACAAGTAACCATCTGTGGTTAAAGAAGTCCATAGATCAGATATTAAAGATATTCTACCAGAAACTCCTTCCAACATACGAATGATATTTTCTTTTTTATTTTTGTATGTCTTTAACACATATGATCTTATAGTATTTTTAGATATTATTGGTTCTTTTTCTTCTAAGTATTGAAAAATTTTTCTAATACCCTCATACTCAACAAATTAAAAAGGTAAATCATACATCACCAAACTATTAGATAACAATTCACGAAATAAATTAGGATCAAATTTGGCAACAAGAGCTAACATAGATCCTTGAATATTATCTATAAGCATTTGTCTAGGATCACGTGGCATTATCAATTTAGAACAACAAGTCCTGTGTTTTTTTTATATTGCCTATACCATTCGTGCTAAGACAAATGTAAACAATGCCACACTTTCTACACTTTGATATTTGTTTTCCATCCGAAAATTGGCTGATTGGCAATCTCTCGAATAATGTCCAAACTTCTTATGTAAGTCTCCTTTTGCGTTTGCCACCATGTTGTGAATCCTCTTCTAATTGAATTGTATTATCTATCTCATCATCTCTAACACTTACAGAAGTACCAACCGTATTAGTCTTAGTTGAATCCATCATCTTTCTGCAATATAACAAAAAACACTTGAATTAATATAAAATAATTAAGAAATAATAAGAACAAGATAGCTTCATAATTACACCCCATTTGACAATTACAAACAGTCTTTAAAACTTAAATCTTTAATTAAAAAGTACTTAGCCAATAAACTTAAACTAATTAAGCATGGTATAGTATAATATTAATAAATAATGCTCAAAAGCAAAGTGGACTTGTTATGATGATATGAATCAATCCAGATCTACTTCCATTTCTTTGACACACACAAACTCTGAGTTTCAAGAATTCCATCAAAAACTGGTCATAGTGGTAAGTATTCAAAGCATCCATGCTTACACAAGACACATTTTAAAAGCATCCATGATTAAATTAAAGAAATGATGATTTAACATTCCAAACAAAAGCACATAGACGGAAACCCAAAATCACACAGAACACACCTTAAAAGCATCCATTATTAAATTAAAGAAATGATGATTTAACATTCCAAACAAAAGCACATAGACGGAAACCCAAAATCCTAGCACAATTATTTCAATGTATGCAAAACTTCACCCATGAACATGAACACAATTTTTTATGTTGTTTATTTTCCTTGTATCATATTCAGCTTGATATCAGGTGTTTGACAATCAAAACTTAAAACACATAGTCCAGTTAAACTACCTAACCACAAAAGAGTTTTTATGCCCTTTAAATTAAGTAGATTAAAGCTATTTATAGTAGTACACTGGAAAAATGAGGTCATGAAATCAGTTTTATGGGGCATAGATGGTTTTTAATAAGAGGAGAAGAAGGAGATTTCTTCTTCTTCAACTTAATAATGTTGTGGAAAAATGTATTGATTATTTAGACAATAATCAATACAAGGGTAACAGAATGATAGGTCATAAAGGCTACAAAAGGGTCCACCTTAAAGCACTGCATTAGCAAAAGAACAAGTTTTTGGAACAGAGTTCTATTTAAGCATCATCTACAATTATGCATCAGAATTGCAAAGTGGGGCATTTCAAGCTATATAAAGTTGTATTTGATGGCTCTTTTACAAAATGGCTGACTGCTATCAATAAAGGAATGCAAAAAGGAGTAAATAATAAGGATAGTATCTTTAATATATACTGAGAATCATTGAGGTTTAGTTTAATGAACCTAGAGGTGTTGATCATGAAGAACCAGATCATGTTATCTTCTTAAAGCATTTTAGACTTGGTCCACCTAATTATCACTTCCAAGTTGTACAAGAGCCAGATGAAAATTAAATTATAACTATTTTGTTATATTTTAAGATTAAAAACCTTGTACGCACGAAGGTATGGGCAGAGGTGAAGCTCCAAAAAACACCAAGTATTAATTTAAAGATTTTATAGGGAGGGAAATTCATTAACATAAAAATTTCCTACAAAAACCACAAGCATACACAGAATCAATTAATATTTATTTGGCATGCAGAAGACTTAAATTTGAGCAAAATGGATGTACCAGATTATATGGATTATAATTGATTAATTATTTCATCCATGGATTATATGGATTTTGTATAGATTAAAAATGGATGTACCACCACAATCCTAATTAAACACACATGACTTGAGCAAATATCCTTGCAGGAGAGTAGAATTTCTCACCAAATACGAGTCCAAATAGTATTAGCAATGCTGCAAAGTTCAATGGTCTTTCTGGCATTCATAGTCAGGCTTAAATGTCTAATTATCTATGTTAAGTACACATATTTATAAAATTAACAGTACTCAAAATAATCTGGTATAGCTATGTTTTATCCACCAATGGCCTTTATCCATTTCTAAGATACAGTACTCAAAATAATTTAAAAAACTTTACTTTCACTTTTAGTTTGAAAATACATATGAAGATTAAAAAAATATAGTGAAATTCATGGCTGACATAATTTGACGAAGAAGAATAAAGCTATAAAAAATATTACGAAACTTGAATCAAAACTTACAATAGCAGTGAATGAATCGAATTGATTAATAAGATCAAAAGAAAAGACAATGTTTGGTGTTGCTGTAGAAGCTAGAGAGAGGGAGTTGTTGATGAAATGCCAGAATATGCTTCTCTTTTGCAAACAAAACCTTTTGATGAACAAAACAAGTAATTAAAATCAAGCAACTGAGGTGGAGTTGTGGAGGCAGAGGCAGACAGAGGTAGACGGAAGGAGTGAATTAGTGAAAGAATAAAACCCTAATTTTTTTTTAGTTTATATATCATATCAAAACTACGTCATTTTGATCTTAATCAAAATGACGTCATTTTGATCGTGTCCTAAATAAATAAACGAATTAAGCTGGTCAGATATGAATACGACATGATTATTATTCGTATTAATTTTTTCAAATATGAATCCGTTAATTACATTGAATTTGTATCAAATAATCGTGTTGTGTCCCAAATTGACACTCCTATATGCAATCTCCCAACAAAAGAGAGACCAATCTTTTTAGTCCAATATTCTCTGACTATATTCCGAGGGCTTTCTTTTGGTGAACTCGACAAAACACGCTATATATTTGAGAGTGATAACAGTAATGCAACATGACCATATAAAGTTGTTATATATGTGATCAAAGCCAATGGTGACATGCAAGAGATGTGTTGTTTAAAAAAGGAATGCATTTATTCAAGAAAGGACACAATTGTTCATTAAACAATTGTGTTCATATAAAACAAAAAATCCACCATGAATGGTTGTCATATAGTCTATAAATAGACAAGATCAGATAATGTTGAAATCATTCAAAAATATAATGTTTATATGCTTGTATTTTCTAGAGAGAAAAAGTGAGCATTTTGTGTTCAAGTATTAGAAACACGTTCTGATTTCAAGGTTTGGGCATTTCTGCGTGTACCCATCATCTCACAACGGTGTTTACAAGATCCACTAGTGGTATTAGAGTAAGGTTTTTGATGAATTGGCGCCTAAAATTGCCGAATCTTCTTCCTCAAATTCTGATTAATTTGGTCGTTGTTTTTGAAATTTTCTCGATCCAAAAGTGTTCTACTCATCAAGAGGAGTCCAAAAAAGTCAGAATCACTGAATTCCGATGTTAAAAATGGCTAAAATTAATGAAAAATAGAAAGCCTTCTGACGCGTGCATTACACGCGCCTAAAGGTTGAAGGCGAGTAGAGGCCATACGCAGAACACATGTATCACACACGTCGTACTGGTTCTGACCCAAACTTGGTCTAGTCTACCTCGACCCAACCCAGTCCAATCTAGACCCAGTTCAATCCGACCTAGACCCAAAAATCCAGTTCAGTCAAAACCCGGTTCATACAGAAATCTGGTCCAATCAAACCGGTCTGCTTGACCCATTTCCGGTTTGGTTGAACTAGACGAATTTCACAAGCCCAGTTCAAGGCCTAATTCAACTTCAATCGAAGAGAAATTTGGTGCTCCTAGGTTTTTCAGTGTGCCGGATTAACCTGTGACCTCAGAATTGCGATTTGAGAACTCAAAATTCAAAAATCTTTGAAAGTGTAAGAAAACATAAAAGAAAAACACTAGCTTTGCACTATCTCGGCTTGCCAACACATTAGTGAAAGATTAGTTTTACTATTCTTAACTTGTGTGCAAAAGAAATAATCACTGCAATATAAATTCGAGGATCAAGACCACTTCAACTCACAAGAACACTAAAATACTCGAAGACCGTATATACAACACAGTTATTCAAAGAAAAAAGGGTTATTCTAGTTTTTGAGTAAAAAAACGTGAAGAATCTTGAAAAGTCATATTTGCGGTCACATTTGAACGAGTATAATATTAGGTTATTGAAACCTAATTAACTGTGAGTTGAAATTTATATAATTTTATCTATTTGTGTCATTGTTTTACATTATGACTAATAAAATCAGTTCAGATTTAACTAAGATAAAAATGTTAAATAATATGAATTATAGTATATGGAAAAGAAAATTTTCTTATTTAATGACACATGAAAAAATATTATATGTTACTAGAAAAGAAAAATCCAAAGAAATAGAAGACAGAGTATTAGATAAATAGAAGCAGGATAATGAATTAGCTAAAACAACTATACTTAGTAACATGCAGGATAATTTGATTCCATTACATGAGGGCTATGAAGCTGTTAAGGAAATTTTAGATATATTAGATAATAAGTATGAACCGAAATCTAATACATACATTCAATTAAAGTTAGCAGAATTTAATAGTCTTCGTATGAATGAAAATAAAAGTATAGGAGATTATATCATCAAGATGGAATTGCTTGCAAAAAATTTGTCAAATGTTAATTATGAAATTTCTAATAAGATGCAAGCTTCAGTTCTTCTCAACAGTCTGCCAAAGACATGAGATTATGTTGTGACCACAATAACATATGGGCAAAATGAATTGTCCATGACTACATTGCCAGCAATATTGGCAATTGAAGAGGTCAGGATGAATAGAAAAAAAAAGGAGAGTCACTTCAACAATCTTCTCTTTCCAGAAAGTTCTCAAAATAATAAAAGCATGCACAATAAGAAAACAAAAAACGAAAGAAGAGACCATGGAAGCCTAGACTGAAAAATAAAAAACAAAAGAAAAATGGGTGTTTTATATGTGGGAATACTGGTCATTTCAAAGCCAAATATCCAAAACGAAGAAACAAGAAGATGAAGAAAAAAGAAATTATTTTGATAGTTTTTGAGGCACTAATTGCTGAATCTCAAAATCAATGGTAGATGAATTCTGGTGTTATTAGACATGTGAGCAATGACAAAAGTTAATTTGTCAACTTTGAAGAAAAATCACCAGAGGAATATTGGTTATACTTGGGTAATAATACCTATGTTGATGTCCAAGGTATATGAGATTGTAAAATCTCATCTGCAAATATCATCATAATTTTGAAAAATGTGTTTTATGCTTCATCAATGAGAAGAAATCTGATCTTTGTGTCTGTTTTGAATAAAAAGGGTTTTGAGATTAGATTTAAGTCTAGGTTTGTGACTATAGGGTCAAATGGTCTTATACTTCTAAGGGGTAAAAAAATTGATGACATGTACTTAATTGGATCTACACTGAATAAAACTTCATTTTCTAATTATATCTATGTATTAGATTTAAATGATGCTTTACTTTGACATTTAAGATTAAGTCACATAAATACAAATAAAATGCTCAAAATGAGCAATAAAGGAATGCTTTCTCAAGTATATCTAAATAAATTTGACACATATGAATCATGTGTTAAAAGTAAAATAACGAAAAAATCTTTCTCGAGTCATTGAAAATCATCATATTTACTTGATGTAGTACATTCGGATTTATGTGAATCTATGAAGACAAAAACACATAGAAGTATGGAATATTTCATCACTTTTGTTGATGATTATTCTAGATATGGATATGTGTATTTTCTAAAGTATAAATTGGAGGCTTTAAAAAAATTCAAAGAATATAAAAAGGAAATAGAAACACAATTGGGTCGCTTGATCAAAGCATTAAACAATGATTGAGGTAGAGAATATGAAGCTTTTGATGATTTTTGCAAAGTAAGTGGTATAAGACATATTTAAACAATGCCTTATAGTTAAAAATAAAATGGGATAGCAGAAAGAAGAAATCGAACTCTATTAGATATGATAAGATTAATGATGTCTTGCTCAGAAATGTCTTTATATTTTAGGGAGAAGCATTATCTACAGCAGCATATATATTAAATAGAGTTCACAAAAAAGCTAAATTATTAACTTCATATGAAATATGGATGGGGACCAAACTAGATTAATCAAAATTAAAGGTTTGAGGATGTAAGACCCATGTTCTTATTCCTAAGCCTTTAAGGGATAAAATTAGTTCTAAAACATGGGAATGCAACTTCATTGGTTATGTTGAAAATAGAAGTGGTTATAGGTTTTAACATTCAGACAAGAGTCTCATAAAAAGTAAAGATGCTGTGTTTATGGAAAAAACAAATACAATTATTTCTAAGAATCAACTTGGGCTACTCAATGAAATGAGATTCCTATCACTTCAATAAAATATATCAATAATCCTAATATAGAATTGGAGGATATTGTTGATCCCATAATTTTCGCACAATCTAGTAAAGATATGCAAGATAGTAGGAGAAAAAGGAAAAGGAAACCTCTTCAATAGTTGAAAGATTATTATGTCTTTACCATTGATGAAGTAAATAAACTAAGTGATGATCTCAAAACTTATAGCAATGCTATAAGGCAGTTTGATTCCAAGGAATAGCAATTAGCCATGGAAGATGAGTTGGAATCTATTAAGAAAAATAAAGTTTGGGAATTAGTTGATTTACCTAAAGAAAGAAAGTCAATTGGTTGTAAATGGGTATTAAAAAAAAAAAGTTAAAGGCTGATGGAAGTCTAGACAGATATAAAGCTAGATTGGATTTTGAATTGCATCAATTAAATGTGAAAACAACATTTTTGAATGGTGAATTAAAGGAAGGTATTTATATGTCACAACTAGAAAACCCTCTAGTTGTGACATATAAATATCCATAAGTTAAAGAACATGAAAACAAAGTCCATAAGTTAAAAAAAAAGTCTTTGTATGAATTTAAATAGTCATCTAGACAATGATATTTAAAGTTCTATCAAGTAATCATAGATTTGGTTACAAAATGAATCCATTGGATCATTGTGTTTATAGTTAGCAATGCCAAGATAAAATATCTATACTCTCACTATATATGGATGATATTTTATTGGCTAGTAATTGCATAGATATGATTAATAAAACAAAGTCATATCTTGGTACGAAGTTAGATATGAAAGACATGGGTAAAACATCTTATGTTTTGGGAATTAAAATTACTAGAGATAGAAAGTCAAAATGCTATATCTAGATCAAGAAAATTATCTAAAGAAAATATTTAAATGGTTTATCATGAAAAATTGTAAATCAATTAGTACATCTACGTGCAAGTCAACTATTTTGAATAAAAATTTATGTCCTCAAAATAAAATCGAACTGGAAGAAATGTAAAAAGTACCTTATGCACAGGCTATTGGAAGTCTAATGTATGCAATGACTAACACAAGGCCGAACATATCACACGCAGTGGGAGTGGTAAGTATATATCAATCAAATCTAGGAAGAGATCATTGGCAAGCAGTTAAAAGGATCATTAGATATCTAAAAGGAACCAAAGGTATGAAACTCTGTTTTGGTTTACATGATTTAAAATTTGTTCGATATTGTGATGCAAAATTTGCAGAGGATTTGAATGATAGAAAATCAACAAATGGCAATATGTTTCTATATAGTGAAACAACAGTTTATTGGTTAAGTAAGAAACAAGGCTGTGTTGCAAAATCTACCATGGAAGCAGAATATATCTTATGTAGTATAGCGGTAAGTACAACTGTATAGGTTAAGAGGTTTGTTGATAATTTACAATTAGACTTATCTAAAGTACCTGTAGATATATTTTGTAATAATAAGTTTGCCATCTATTTAATTAAAAGTAGAGAAAATAGCTCTAAAGGGAAACACATTGATATTAGTTATCATTATATTCAAGATATAGTGGAGAGAGGTAAAATTAAAGTTGACTATGTCCCATCGGAAGAGATGTTAGCCGATCCTATGACCAAGGGATTGTCTTTGGAAAAGTTCAGAGAGCATGTAACTACTATGAGTTTGATAATCATCTAGATGTGTAGTTAACATGTAGAAAGTAAGTATTATTTGTTAAGTATCATAAACGCCTAAGAAAACAATGATACATCTCTATTTGATTAATTGTGAATATTGGTCGAAAAAAAAATAGAGAACATTACAGCGAGGTTAATAAGGGTTATAATAAATTATCTTGGATATAAAAGTTCGTATGGAAATACCAAGATGAATTTATGTAACACCGAGCGCTTAGTGTGTAAGTTGCTAATGAAACTAAGTACAAACATGATTTTTCTTAGTTTCGGTTGTGGCGCCATTTTACTTTTGTAAAATGTGTATACCATAATTTTTGTGGTGTAATTATTGTATAGTAATGATGATTGGTTGTGTACACAGGATATTCAATAACCTGATTACTTTGATCAAGTAAGAGATTGTTACATATATAATCAAAGCTAATGGTGATATGCAAGAGAGTTGTTGTTTCAAAAAGGGATGCATTTATTTAAAAAATGACACAATTGTTTATTAAACAATTGTATCCATATAAAACAACAAATCCGCTCATAAATGGTTGTCATGTAGTTTATAAATAGACAAGATCAGACAATGTTGAAATCATTCAAAAACACAAAGTATACATGCTTGTATTTTATAGAGAGAGAAAGTGAGCATTTTGTGTTCAAGTGTTAAAAACATGTTTTGATTTCAAGATTTGGGCATCTCTGCATGTATCTACTAGTCTCACAACGGTGTTTATAAGATCCAACAAAAGTAAACCTATAAAGGGGAAAAATAAAACCTTATTTAGACTTGTTAAGCTTTAGTTAAGAGTTAACTCAAGGTAATAGAAATATCACAGCTGGTATGACAAGAACAATACAAGATCTTCAACTTCTCATTGTGGTTATGGAAAACTACAGAAAGTGTTAACCCAATCATTATATTTTTTTTTTATAAAGGACTACCTATACATGGTTAAAATGCACACTTCAACTAGTACTAAATTTTTCTTACTAAGAGGGCAGAAAGTATAGACCTAACAAAGTTAAAGGTTCAATCTTTCAATACATGTATACGGGCACAATCCAAGGCATGTTTCAATTCATACTACACCAGAAGATGCATTTACCACACCAATTACAAATTATAGAGTCCATTATTGCATACTCCATAGTTTGAGATCCAACTTCTCAACTGAATTTTGCAAGATAAATGAACACAAGATGAGATTCTTTCCACTTAAATCAACAAGCAAATACATGTCCTCGAAGTCTAGTTTTAAGAAAATGTTTACTATTAATTGTTGTTAGTATTTTTTTTTCAACTCCAAGATAAACCAAAGAAAAACTCAAAGTAGCAACAACGTATCTCACCGTCTCAACCACATCTATCATTCCTGAAACCTCTTGCCTTCCTTTGTTAAGTAGTTCAAGAAATGCTTAGAGAATGCGAGTATGCTCTTTAGTAAATGAAGTGGGATAAGAATCCATTAATAGGAAAGAAAGCAATGCTATATAAAATTTAAAAATATTAAGGGTATGTTGCCATAGGATGGAATCATGTAAATATAAGTGTGAAAGTGAGTGGTTCACTGATACGAGTGATTACCAAATACTTTAATTATTGTTCTTTCAAAAGTTAAGTAAAAGTATAACAGTATCAAACATTCCCTAAATTAAGAGAAGATTCTTAGGCCACTACTAAAGCCTATTCCACAAACAATAGAATTATCCTTTGAAAATCACAAAAGCAAAAAGAAAATAGAGTGAGCAGTATTCTAACTTGACAGAAGCAAAAAGTAAGATTGACTCAAGGCAGAGTTGATTTGGAATCATCATGTAGGAGTCCAGAATTGATTGGTTTCTAAATTTGCTCTTTCTTAACTGTATCAAATATGGCACTTGTTTGTTTTTCAAGGTAAAAGGATAAAGTTTGGAGTCCAAAAAGGAGCATAGCAACTATAAGAACACTATCAACAGGGAAAATATAAGTTGTAAAATTCTAGGAATCTTGATTTTGCTGAAGGAGTTAAATAAGATACAATGCACAAATTGGTATTTTTTAAAGAAAAAGATAGATGTTCAACTCTTAGTATTAGATGACCTAAAACCTCTTCATTCAACCCAAGAAAGGTTGATTCTATCACTTTCAGCACTTATCAATAAAATTATGAATGCATGTCATATTAACCTTATAAAGTAGATAACTATGATAAAAATACCTTTTTGAAGGACAAAATTGATGCAATTCTCAATGCCGCTCACTTTTTCTAGCATACTTATCAAGAAGCAGATCTAATTCTTCTTTGTTGTTGATAGATCACATGTAACATCAATTACATTTGTCCTGCATTTGAGTCATGGCGATTGAAGTAAGTCATTCACAGAATTTGGGACCCAGAAGTTCTAACATGTAGGATGAAATGCATATTAATCAAGTACAAATCGAAGGCCATAAAAGCCAGTTCAAGTACAAAACAATGGAGTTGGATAATCTTAAGTGTAGTCATAAGGTTATCAAGGCGAGTGCATTTAAGCTATGAAAAACCAGAATAAATAAACATACAGTTTGAGCAGTTTTCAGTAGTTCTTTGTTTTTAGTTCCTATTTTCTATTCCATATTATGATTTTTATACGCAGGGATGAATTGAGAAAATGTTATAGTACATATGTCTCTATTATCACCGAGGGATTAGATTTAGATACACCTACTTCTCTGGAAATAAGGGATCCAGACTTCGCTCTTCCACAAGTTTCTCTACAGTATTAATAGCTGCTCCCGTCTATAAAAGTGAATGTAATTTGGCATGACAATACACAAGTAGCTATTATGCAACAAGCAAAGCAAAACACTTATACATGCTCTACAATTATACATTCTTTTACAAAGTGCCACTCACCCACTGTATGAGACAGGATATATCTCACTATTGGGGAGAACTCTAGACGCAGATTGATGCACAATAATGGAGACAAAGTAAATGGTTTATTACACATTTTCACGCTTAAATCTTAGGAAAAAAAGTGAACTCATTTTCTCACTTTTATTTTATCCATTATCATCAATATCTAGAAGAAAAAACACCCGTATTGTTTTAGCAAGATAATGAAACAAAAATAAACAGGAATTGTACCTTAATATTTTCATACAAAGAAGTAGTGACCTGAAAATTTTCACACCAAATCATAGATCCGTTACTTTAAACTTTGAATTATTAAGAAAAATTGAAATATTCATTTTATCAAGTATTTATCAATTTTAATTAATTTTACTAATTAGTTAAATTAACAAATCACACAGTAAGTAAATATAAAGAAGACAAACAATTTTAACGCATTTTTCAATCCTACATCAATTAGGCCACACCCAAAGAAAATAATTTACTAAAAAATAAACGATTATAAATACCAATTGACTTGTACAAATAAAAACTCTCTCATATTATTATCATCACTATGTTAAATCTTATTCAGTGGCCTTAATCAGCGAAATCCTTTAGCCTTGATGTGTAAAAATTTATTAAACTTAATTAAGCAAGATTCCCTTATTAGATGCTTTGAATTCCCTTTAATAAGCACAAATCATTCTCCCAAAGAATAATATCAAATACATCTTAACCATACTTAAGAGAACATTTTCTAAGTTTATGAAACTAAAAATTACAAACTCATAATTTCTACCAAATTGTTTTCACTTCGAAGCACAAAAAAAAAAAACATTAACAATTTAAAAAAAAATAGTAGGGGAAAACAAAAACTCACGACACTCTAATTTTTTTTGTTAAACAAAGCTACTGCATAATAAGAATAAAAAACTTATATATAAAAACCCTACCTTTGTTTAATGTAATTTTTGTTTTCTAATCCTTAAAAGAAAAAATCTTCTTAAATAAGAAGAACTTTTTCCTAAATAAAAGATTTGTTTCCAAATAATAATTCTTTCTTTTAAGTTGCAGAATTGCCTTATAAGTTTTCTAGTTATATTTGAAGTCTAACTTTGTCTAAAATAATTAGTAAACTTGGAATCATTTTATGTGAATATTAAAACCTGGATGAACAGTAACACGCCCAGTTTTATAGTAACATAAATGTGCAACAAACAAAAATATGTTTTTAGAAAATGGCAATTTTGTAAACCTTAACAAAAACTAATAATTTAGTTGAAAAAAAAATGAAAATTATATATAGTAGACCAGGATAAGTAGGCGGTGGAGACAATATTCCTCAAAACTAATAAAGATACTAAATGCATTGCTATATTCCTTCTTATTTTTTTTTCCAAATAGAAATAAGGTTAAATTAATAGTAAATAACACAATCTTCAAAAAAAATTATAGGGAACTAATTCATAAGAGAAGCTTAATGATTTACATAAAGAATTATATTACAAAGTTACTGCTTTGGAGCATGTTAAACTTAGGTCAGGCGTCTATGGTATGTTGTCTAATTACCCAACCAAACCCATATGAGGATGCAACTACTAGAAGCAATCATGTATTTGAATTAAGCAACTGCTTCAGGTAGTTACACTCTCTTACGCTAAAGAAATAGAACCAACAAAGTAAGTATAACAAAGTTTTCTTTTCTTTTAAAAAGACAGAGAGCAAAAAAGTCAAAGGGAGTTGAGGAGATAGAGAAAAAGAGAGTAAAGTATTTGCATTGTGATACAAAAAGTTCTTTTTAATTGTGTGATTGATCTTTAGGCTTGTGATTCCATTATGAAGGTAAGTGATTCGATTTTAAATATTTCGTCATTGATATCAGAGCAAGTAAGAATGATTTCTGTTACGTTTTCTCTATTGTTTGTACATTGCTCTTTTTTTTTAGTAATATTGAAAATAAATCATTATTAAATGCAAAAATTTGAAGACTCGTATCTTTGTTCGAGTTGCATCAAATTTAATGAATGATGATTCGGTTTAAAGCTCTCATTTCAAGCTTCTAAATGACATACATCTTGCTTAAATTGGATTAGTAATTTGAGAGAATGAATGAATTAAAATTATTGTTCTTACCTTTGAATTGCATAAACTTGAAACTTTCTAGCCTCATAGCTTTGTGTGTATATCTTAAAATTTAATGATTTATGATATGTTAGAAGGCTTGTATTACATTCTTTAAAATGATATATTATATGCTTAAAACAAACCAGTATACTAATAGAACACATGAGTTAAAGTTGTTGTTTTAATTTTACTTTTCCAGTTTTTGGTACTTAAAGTTGAAACTTCGAAAATTCATAAATTTGCTCTAATACGTCAAATTGGGTTAATTATGACGTATTAGAAAGCTCTTATTCTAAGCTTCAAATCGATATATTATTTGCCAAAAATGAATAAGTACAATAAGAGAACTAATGCATTAAAGTTACTAATTCAGTGAAATATTTTTCTACTTTTAAGGTGCTGAAGGTGTAAGATGATGAATATTGACTTCTCTTCAATAACCTTTTGAGGGAGAGTGAGATTTACTCATTTTATTGAAAATCAAATTTAAGACCATATTAGAGATGCTTAAGAGATTTTAAATAAAATAGTGGCAGTATGGTGATCGGCAGGTGATTAGAGATTGACATATGTATGTCACTTACTTCGAGTCACACGTCGTTTAATTAGACTTTGATTTCTACAACCTTCTTTTTTGGTTGATCCAAAATTTAATATTCTTTCTAATGATGGTTTAATATTTTTTTGAAATATTTTACTAAATATTTGTAATTTTTTCTTAAAGAAAAATCTTTAGAAAATCACTTAAAATTAATTTAATTTTTTAAAAAATATTTTATGTATTATTTGTAATTTTTTTTCTTAAAGAAAAGTCTTTAGAAAATTACCATAAATTTAATTTAATCTAAAATTTAAGAAAATTATTTTTTGGGATTGTGAACATGCTTATGAATTTTGGGTCTTACTGGGAGGATTTTGTGTCTCCAAAAATAGTATTTTCTATTTTTTTTTTGTACTTTAGTAAAATAATATAATAATCCCATGTTATTCTACTTTGTGTTGATATTGTGCATGATTCGATTGCTGTGCTAGGAAGAAATGTTACACTTTATCACGACTTTAAAATGAGATTTTTTTTATGACATGAATTTATCAGTAAAAGAAAACATTATGTTTTTGAAAAGAAAATTAAACATATATGTCTAGTAGTTTATTTTCATGATTGTCTTTCGAATGAAGCTGCACCCGTTTTTGTTAAAATGCTCCCTCTATAATTTAAATATGCACGATCTGATTTGAAGAATAAGATTAGAGTCAGGGTTATAATGTCGTATACAACTCTTGCTTGTGAGATAAAGTTACTACATGAACGTCACCATTTGTCAAACATAAGGCGATCTGTCGCACTGAGTTTGTATCCAAATCTACATGGTGCACGACACATAGGTCATCTTCAGAAAAGGTCTTGGTTTGGAAAGGTAACGATCGATAGAGTTATGAAAAATAACATGTACTTGAATGTTGTGATGAGGCTAACTATAGAAGGGAAGAGAGAACCATAAATAATATTACTTATTTCAAAAGATATTGAAGCATGAGTCATATTGTAATGTGATATCTTATATATTTCTTTTGTTGTTTTATTTTATGAATGAAACAGTCATTGTCTTCCTTATATATATATATATATATATATATAATATCATTATTTTATTTATGCATGCTCTATGTCATTTTAAAATAGTGGGAGTTCTAATTTATTGTAATTTTTTCACTATAAATTCATAATTAGAATTGTTTTTTTTTTTTTTTTTTTGTAAACAACCAATTGTTTAATAAAATTGTTGATGCAACAAAAATCTTTTTAAGAGCTCTATGCACCAGCAATAGTCTTTATCTTCCCTTTGGATGTCGTTTCACCTGAAATCAAAGCAAGATCTAGGGATAAAGCTGATGGTCCAACGAAAATCCTTCGATACTTAAGTCAGGATTTTACTTTTATATCTTAGAGAGAGAAAGTAGGCAATGGCAGCCAAAATATGTTGCATATTCTAATGTCTGTAGCATAACGTAAGTTAATGTAACATGCGTACCTAGTTGTCCATGATTACTTTTTATATGTTGCTTCTTGCTTAGTCTCTTAAACTTATTAGGATTCTACAGAACCTAAAAATCATAATTTCAAACATATTCAAATTCTGGGAATCACAGAAACTTAATTTTATAAGATTGATATTCTAAAAATTGGGGGATCTTGAACCTTATTTACAGAATATATCTACTAAGCCATAGATTATTGTTATGGATAAGTCCGAAAAGAAATTGAATATTTCGGCAAAAGTATGAGAGTTCTCGGACATCTTTCACTTGAGACTTTTTTCATCAACTTAAAACGGTCTCAAATTTGATGGTATGCCCAAGACCTTTACTATGTTGTACTCGAGACTCTCATAGTTAAAGGAGGTTTGGAATTCTATGTTTAGAATCGAGACCTTTTATTGAACTTGAGAGGTCTCAAACCTTGCTATACCCGAGGTCCTTGCCATATTACGGTTAGGATCCTTTGGGCTCGAATTGACCATGAATGTCACCTATTCGAATCAACGAAACCTCAAAATCTTCTGTATCAAGTCAACGAATTCCATCTAACAATCATTTGCATCTCAATATAAATAATACATGACCAAACCGACTTGTGTGTATAAGACATGATTAGTCTCGCATTTATACATCATATAAACCATATGCATCTATACTGATCAATAACTATGATATCCCAGGTTTAAGAAGAAGTTAATACACTAGTATAATTATATGATGAATTATTGACAACATACTTCCGTGTGATTCATTATAGCTTTGGTTACGTTCGAAAAATAGTTCTTTAACTATTAATCATATCACCCGCACTAATATCATTTTATAATATTCACCAGAGACATTCAGTATACCTACTGCACAACATTGATGCCCATTCGATATTGCATATGTAGGGAACTATTTAGATAATCTAATTATTTTAGACAATTCATATGCATATTCTATCATTAGTATGTATAGATAGAAAAAGCAGCATACACACATGAATTGAAACAATTTTTTTTTTTTAATAAATATGTTCAGTACATATTACAATAGTAACTCAATACAATATGCTCAAAATCAACAACACGAATAGTTTTATGGCATATAACACTGACAATATTATGTGTACACTTTATGTGACAATATGAAAATGAGTGAGTGAATCCCTGTCTTTCATTGAGATTAAACAAAGATTAATCCTTACATGTATCTTATGTGACTATCTATTATGTTTTGATGTATTGAATTGATGATTGCTACTTTCACATGTTATATATGGTTATGACAATACGCTGTCTATGAATCATGTCTAATAAAACAATTAATTTGAAACTGAAAGACATGAGTGTGATAGAAATTTATTTTTTGGTTCTTACATTAAGCATATATATTCACTAGTTGATCAATCGTATAACTCACACTAGAGGTTAATATAATTGTGAATACATGGAATATCACAAGTAAAACATAGTTCTTAATAAATGGATTTAATATATTGCAATTGATATAACAAATAAATCTAGAATATAATGAATAAAATTTGAATCTCTTTTGTATATGCTTACATTTGAGAATATAGCTCATGTACATATATTTTTGTATATTATTGTGTTCATGGGTCATACGAAGTATTTACTTGTATGAAGACTCTATTATGACATAGTGTCAATTCCCTCTTTATTATTTATTACTGCTCAACATCCCATCATGTGCGAGTGGGAGATGTTGGATTTGGGCCAAATGCCTATGGTAGATATGAAAAAATTACCTAGCCTATAGTAGATATTATAAAATTACTCAGCCTAGCCCATACGAGGATGCAACTTACAGAAGCAATTGCACTCTCTAAAGTTCAAGAAATATAACTAACAAAGTGGGTATGGCAAAATTTTCTTTTCTTTTAAGAAGACATAGAGCAAAAGTGGCAAAGAGAGCTAAAAAGATAGGGGAAGAAAGAGAAAGTATTTACATTGTGATTCAAAAAGGTTTTTTTTTTTTTTTTCCAATTGTGTGATTGGTCTCCAGGCATGTGACACCATTATGAAGGTAAATAATTTGATCCTAAATATTTTGTCAGAGCATGTAGCAAGAAGTGAACAAATTGCCAACTTGAAGAACTTTCCCATATATGATTACCTCGACCCGATTAAACTACCCATTTTTGTCATTTAATTCAACCAAAATCAAAACGAGAGAATATAGATAGTGATAGATTGAACTAAGCTAAACTAAACTTTTAAATTTAAACATATTCTATTTATTTTTACTTTTTTTTAACATGGACGAAAGGGGGCCCAAATTCAACTATCGCAATTGTAAACCCTAGTCTTTGAATAAAATGGTAAAATAGTCAATTTTATAACATTCCTGTTTGCGTATGTATAATTAATAATTAGTTAACACATTATCGAAGCTTAGGTGAATTTAAATTAAGTGTAATGATATGAATATAATGAATTTGATGTTATAATTTGGAACTTAGTATAAGTAAGATTTTAAAATATTACCCTACACTGATGCATTCCACGGTCTCGCTTACTTAAAAGTGTTTGAAAGTGTTGATACTTTACTTAAAAGTATCAACATGAAGCTTACAAAGTACAAAGTATCAACCTCTTAGAAAGTATCGATACTTTGTCTAAAAAGTATTGACACTTTGTCCAAAAGTGTTGACACTCGTCTCCAAGTATTGACCTGATGAATTCGTAAATAATTTTGAACACCTTGTCTTTTAAAAGTATCGACCCTTTTTATGAAGGTGTTGATAATTTATCTAAAAATATCGACATTTTAGGCTGACAGAACGTAAATTTGGAACAAAATTCAACGGGTAAACTTGAAATTTTTAAGATTTCTTAAGGGTAATTCAGTTATTTTGCTTATTTATATAAATACCTATGAGAGGGTTCAATTTTTGATCGAATTTCATTCTTCATTCACCCTTTCTCACTCTAAAACTCATTCTCACGCTATCTCTCATGGTATTCATTAGATTTTGGCAAACCCTTCGACGTTTTCGTTCAAATTTAGTTTCTGAACGATTACTCGTTTTCTCCTCTACTATTTGGTATCAAATTTGAGCTAGAAACTACAAGAATTAATTAGCAAGGAAGAAATTATTTTGACGTAAAATTAGGCTTTTCTAATTTAATGGCAATTTAAAGTTTCTAAAGGTTTCATTAAGTTACAGTAAACCTATTTACTTACTATACGCTTGATTTTATGATTTTGAGCATATTGAAATTTTAAGGTTACTGTTCACTCCAGAATTTCCATTTATTTTAACCTAAAAAATATAGATTTGTGAAAATAGAAAGTATATAATGACAAATATGCATGAAATGATGTTTAGAATATGTACATTCGTCTTAGACAAAAATTCAAATTTGGAATAAGTTGGCCATGAGGTTTCGTTGTTGAAAATCTGATAAATGACCTTAGTTAGTTGAACCTCGAGATATGTGTCAAGTGTCAACTAAAGGAATTTATCCACATTTCTCACGAATAATTGCATTTAATGCATTTAAATTTAATTATTTGAATTTTAAAATTTATAAATATATGCATGTGTGGTACTAGATTCCGAGAACCCGAGTGAAGTACTAAGTAGGTGCGAGGACACGTAGTGAGAATAATTACCCTACCCTTACAGTGAGTAAATTTTTATATATATGAATTATGTAAATATATGTGTGTGCTATACATATATGTATTGCTTGTGTGGTCAAACAAGTTGCTTTTTTATTTAAAATGAAATTTAAAATGAATATGTTTCATGTGTTATAAATTGATATTGTGATATATTGATTTATTTGATCTGCTGTTGATAAATATGTTTGATATGCATATTGTAATAGTCGAGGAGACTTGATTTATTGAACTGATTTATAATCATTGTTAAAAATAATTTGATTTCAAATATGCATGTATTTTAGTAATGAGACCAGTAAAGCTGGATATTTGTATATGACTAGTGAGCCTGTTTAATTACTGTATATACAGGGAGGTAACTTATGAACATACCTGTGAGAGATCGCATAGGTGAGTGGAGTCGCAGTGGAGCTGATAAAAAGGGGAAAGGTCATGGTAAGCTCATTGTGTGCCATACAAGTATGTGCTATTATAAAGACCCTATGGAAAGTTATGGGGGTTTGATAGAGATCTCGTAGATTTGACAGATTACGAGGACAATCACTCGTATCAACAAGTAACTGCTCGAGGCCAACATTAGTAAAACAGGCAGTTGATTTTATAAATGTATGTTTTATATAAAATAAATGATTTTACAAAACATAAGAAATAGTTTTCTATTTTATAAGAATTTATTGCCATTTTATACATGAAAATACTCATCGATGGTTTCGATGTTATCTCGGTCAAATTAGCATTCGAAAAATTATGACCAGCCTGGTTTATTTGTGTTAAACTGTATGCAGACCATCTTTAAATTTTTTATGATTATTTGACTGAAGAAACATGTAAATATATATATTTTGAGTATAATTCTGAGAAAAATCTCAATATCATGATTCAAAAATGTGTTTGCATGTATGTATATATGTATGTACTTTATTTACTCATTGAGTATATTCGTTTACTCATTGAGTATATTTGTTTACTCATTGAGTATATTTGTATACTAATTTTTCACAATTACAGCTTTTAGGTTAGGCTTGTTAGTCCTCGCTGAGCTTGTGGTAATGATAGAAAGTCTACGATGCTCTATGTAGGTTTTTTTTCTTGACTCACACATGTAATTTAGGTCTACTAAATATATGTATTTTCTTGGACATATGTATTTATTCAGATATATTTTATTTGAAAATCGAAATGAGTTTGTAACTTAAATAGTTATGTAAATATTTATTGTTTCGTTTAACGTGGAAAATATTTTATATAGTATTATTTTATTATTTGATATTTATTGTAGATGAATTGATTACAAGGATTAATTCTTTGATAATACTCCCATGGATGAGAATTTCTAAATATGAACTGTTTTCAAATTTTAGTAATTGACGAGAAAACCTTATAAGCTCTCTTGATACATTATGAGTATACAAAGTGTATCATGATAGTCTGTAGCAATTATCACGGGTAGATCCCAGATTCAGGACGTGACAGTAATAGAAATTACATTAATCTTGACATACAAACTCATTCGTAGAATTAATATGATAATATTATATTATTATCATATATCTTATATTTTTTACAAAATAAATAAAAATTTATTAAAATAAAAAAATAAATATATAATATATGTGACAATAATATAATTTACGAGTTAATTTATATTAAATTTGTATTTTTAACATTTTTTATCTTTTAAATTTAAATTTATGTAATTTGTTGTCATTAAAATAAGTTTTTAAAATTTGGGAATTCTCACGTACCTAGGTTTGTAGAAAATTCAATTTACAAAAAATTTATTGAAAATTCATACTTGCCATCGCTGTTGTTATCATTCATACTAATGCTATTTTTATAAAATAACATTCAACAGAACCAAGTTTATTAGAAACTCACAAATGCGGCCATTCTAAGGTTGGTAATAATCCAAGCAATAGAATTGTGAACAAATATGGCTCATGAGAATAAAATAATAATATTTAAAAGAGGAAAAGGGATCGAGATTTTCTTTAATGTCGGAGGCTAAAAGAAGTTATGGACGTTTGTATAATTTTTTATCATTATTTTTATTTTATAAATTTAAATATAAAATATTATTTTATTATTTTATTAAAATTAAATTTATAAAATAAAAAATATAAACTATTAATTTATAATTTAAAATCGTAAAATTATTTAAAATTATTTTATTTATTTTATAAAATATATCATAAAATATTCCTATCGTTCATGCTTCTCTTATCAGCCTCGAATTAACAAACATTATGCTTAAGGCATGGATTCGCACCGACAAGTTAAGTTAAAATGGAAAAAATATTATTGAAATTGGAACCAGAAGAAGTCATATAAGCACCCTGTAAGTATGAAAACATAAATCATGCTCTGAATTTCTAAAATTTTAATACGGAAGTCTAAGGAACTTACCTCTTGCCATTGATATTTTCTTGCTGTTTTTACGTTGGAAGAAAAGCCTTCCAAACTTTCTTAATCCTCACTAGATGAAATTTACAAAGAATAATGAACTTATGGGTCTTCACCAAAAATGACTTCCTATTTATAAGTTTTTCCATCAAAAACCGTTTTTGAAAAGTTTGTTACAGTTATTAAAAGTTACCACCCTTAATAGCCATTACTAACAGTTGCTAAAACGTGTGGAACGTTTTCATGGCATTAGGGCAAGTTATGGACCACTTATGGTGGTTTCCATAACCACCAACATTCTCCCACTTGGTCCATAAATTTC